>CAUZXS010003512.1:0-25000 GCA_963585895.1 Sepioteuthis lessoniana
GGCACCTTTTTCAACAATTCTAAGCTGTCAATATGTGTCACATTCAGACACAACAGAATGACGAATCTTTTTTTTTTAAGATATACATGAATTTGATGGCAGAAATCATACATCGGATCATACTTTCGAATCTCTTCAATGGCAAGCAGATACCGAATTAGTTTTTGAACTTTTAAACACACACACACACACACACACACACACACACACACACACACACACACACACACACACACACACACACATATATATATATGGAGAAAAGTTGAAAGTTGAAAAACTAAGCAATCGAAAGTGAAGAATTTAATATGAAAGAAAGTCGACATTATAGCGTTTCTGTTTTAATAAGCCATCATTGTTAATGGTTTATTAAAATGGAAACGTTATAGCATCAACTTTCTATCACATTAAATTCTTCATTTTGGATAAATTCATTTTTCAATTTTTCTACACATTGTTGGAATGTTTTCCATTATTTACTTCCACACACACACACACACACACACACATATATATATGTATATATATATATATATATATATATATATATATATATATATATATATATATATATATATATGTATCTATGTGTGTATGTATGTATGTATGTATGTATTAATTAGTTCATTGGTTTATATGCACATGAAACAGTCTTTGTCATTATAAAATTTCTTTAATAATTTGATATTTAAGGCCAGACAACTTAATGTTTATACATTTTTTTTTACTGAGACTGGATAAGAATTTAAATCATAAATAGTATTACTGTTTTGATAGCTGTATCTGAAAAGTTACTATTATTGACCATATTTTATACACGAGTGTGTGTGTGTGTGTGTGTGTGTGTGTGCACGTGTGCGTGCATGTGTGTGTGTGTGTGTGTGTGTGTGTGTGTGTGTATCTTAAAACTCCATTTTGAAGTTTACTCAAAAATGTATTTGTATATTTGTTTTAACAAAATGCATTTTGTTATTAGATAGTTTTTTTTTCTTCTTATCTGTAAACACATTTCGTGTCGTACAATTCATATATCTATATCAACATAAACACACAACCAAGTGAACACGTATGTATGTTCGTATATAATACGATTACGGAGGATCACAGAATTAGGCCGAAATATATCGATTAAAACAAATAATACAAAATTATTATCTACATTTGAGGAAGACAATAGATCTATGTTGTTACAGTTTAATAAGATTTTATGTTTTTTGTTAAGCAATAACTTTTAAATTTTAAAATGCTGTTTTTGAAGAAAATGTAAAGAATTCTCATATAAATTCAAGTTTGCCTGTAATCCAGAGTATGAGAGAATATATGCGATATATGAAAAGAGAAAAAAAAAGTTTATTTATTAAAAGACAGAAAACGAACCAGTCAATAGTTGAAAATATTTTTTTAGGATGAAAAAGGAAAAAAAGAGGAAAGATATTTTTCTTAAGAAAGAAAAAAGGATCAAATGATAATTGCGTAAAAATAATAAACCGTTTAAATTGATACAAATTACCAAAAACAAACAAGCCAATAAACAAAACAAAAAAACAACAACAAAAAATAAAAAAAACCCCCAAAAAACAAAAAAACGAAACAAGACAAAACAAAACAGAAAAAAAAAAATGTTGAGATCTAATATTTGTTTCTTGTTGCCTTTCGTTGTTTCTCTTTGTTAATTTTATCATCTCGTTTATTGTTTCAACAGATTTTAGTTTAAAAAAGAAAATAAATGTACTCTTTCCCACAAAAAATTGGATTTTGAAGAATTAAGACATTTAGAAAAAGCGAAAAGACGCATGCACACAACACATGGATATTTACGCACTTGTATAAATCATGTTGAAATAAATATAAGAATAAAAGTGATGTTTAGATTAATGTTCAGTAAAAAAAAACAAAAAAAAACCCCAGAAAAAACAAAAAACAAAAACAAAAACAGAAAAGAAAATCATATACTTTTAAAATCTGAATTCTTAGATTGCTAACGTTAATCTATACACGCTCATACACTTGCACACATATGCACACATATACACTCGCACAAACAGGCACAAAGGCATGAACACGCACAAAATATACCGGTGTTTGTATTAAAAAAATACATACTATGTAATATTTCTATTATGTGAATAAATATGCATATATTTACATACATATTCGCGTATACTTACACACACACACACACACACACACACACACACACACACACACACATATATATATATATATATATATATATATATATATATATATATATATATATATATATATATATAATAAGTGGAAGAGTAGATAAATCGAAATATAGACAATAGATTCTGGAATAATATTTCGACTTATGAAATAAAGACGAAAAATTATTCTGGAATTCGTTGTCTGTGTTTCGATTTATACACTTTTCCATTTATTTTATCATATCTCTCTCTCTCTATATATATATATATATATATATATCTATATATATATATATATATATATATATATATATATATATAACTTCTTAAGTTATATATATATTGTTTTTGTTTAATAAGTACAACTATAAAATTAACATATCGATCACTAAACCCAAACCTTTGTATATGGAAAAAGTTATATATATATATATATATATATATATATATATATATATATATATATATATATATATATATATATCTGTGTGTGTGTGTGTGTGTGTGTGTGTGTGATATTTAAAATTCCTAGGTTACAGACTAATAAATAAAAAAACCCCACTAAGTTGTAGGGAGGATTTTATTTTATAAAAATATTTTGCATATTTGAATATTTTTACTCTCTGCAAAAATGAACCATTGCAGTCACATTTGTTGCAAATACAACACACACACTCATATATATATATATATATATATATATATATATATATATATATATATATATATATATATATATATATATATATATAATGCAAAATTTCAGTAACCGTCTGATGTTGTTGACAGAATGTTATGCTAATAAGAAATGTTACCTAATTAAGAAAGTTTTTTTTTCCATCCATTACCAGAACTAGCGTCTGTACAAAGAATGTGATGTTTTTGAGTGTCAGTCATTTGAATCTAACCAGAAGACTATACGTGATTAAGAGCACATCTGGAACCATTAAAAACGTTCTCTTCCGTAATTTTTTTTTTTAATAAAGAATAAGTGCTCTTCAAGAAATTATTTATATGCACAAAAATTACTCATTTCTTTTAAGTTCAATTAAACCTATTTAAAATACCACAATAACGTTGTTTACTTGTTACATAAACCAAAGATACCTTTATTGAGTCGCGTGTTTACTGATTGATGACAAGAAAATAACAAAAAACAAAACAAAACAAACAAACAAACAAACAAACAAAAACAAATCCTAGATTATTTCATTAAGTAGTGTAGTTAATATAGAAAATTCAATAATTCTTAGTATACTGAACAACTGTTGAAATTATTGATAAAATGCCGTACATAAATACAAATATGAATGTATAAGAAATCTATTTTCCTACTTTATGCATGTTTAGTGAAGTCGATAGTAACGTGTAACTCTTTCAAACAATTGATTTTTTTTTTGTCAAGTAAAATGTTTCTTTCTGTAGTATTCAGAAATTTCATGAATAGAAACTATAATAGGCATTTTTTTTGTTTTTTTTAAAGAAAAAGTATCGTAATTCTATCAGAAAAAAAGTAGCTATTCCTAAGCAGTGTTCATTTACATTGCTTATATTCTTCAACGCATTTATCTCCCTTGAACACTTTCAACCTGAAATGCATGTAGCTTTTCTCACTGCTTTTTAGTACAAAATCACGAAGAAGTATAGATTGCAAGCCAGTCGGACTAGATTATTGGATTATCGGCCCTTCTAGAATAAAATCGCTTCACTAAAGTACAGAACGCCTGTGCTTGCGTCTAAAAAAATACAGTAAATGCATTTTAATAACATTATTGCAACTACATTTTTCTCGGACTTAGACTAGTTGTTAAAATTAATATTGCTATAGAAAACATGATAGAAGAGAAGTTTAATTTGTAATATTTTAGTGCTGAATGGAAAACAGTTTGTTACTTGAACATGTAGAGCTTTAAGACAAAAAAAAAAAATTAAAATACTCGAACTGTCTCCAAATCAGGAACGATATTTGATTCTTGAAATCTGTCGAAGATCAAAAAAAAAAAAATAACTGTGTTTTTCTGTGACGTGAAGTCTGTCTTTTCTTTTCTGGACAGAAGATATTTTCCAAGATTGAGTTTTCCCAGTTCCTTAGAATGAAGGAATGTAAAATAATATACCTACGGAAAAACAAACTCATTGTATCTACATTTGTGATTCTTGAACAGATTTCCTGTAAAAATGATTTGTCTGATATGAACACGGGTATTGAAGAGAAAAATTACAAACTAAATAAAATAAAACAAAACACAAAATAAAAACAAAAAAGAAACAGTCGGATGACAATCAAACTATTTGTACTGAAAGACAAGAGAATATTTTTTATTAGTTTTCATCCACAAACAACTTTTTTTTTTGTAATGCTTTGCGTCATAGCAGCTATCCTTTTGTTTTCCCTCCACATCACAATTTTTTATCACATATACGTTTTTTTTTTATCGCCATTGCGTAAAACACTGAATAAAAAGGGACTGTTTTACCAAAAACCTTCTCCTTATTATTTAAACCTTTTATTTATTTAGCCTAATCTTGATAGAGAGAAAGAAAAAATATCTACAAGTCGCCAGTTTCAACGTAGACTTCAACATGATGGACACTGATAAATTGTTTTGTTACTCGAAATTGGATCAATAATTCCTGTTCGGAGTCGAAGTTGATCGAATTCTATTCTTAATTTATTTCTTTTCTTCTGTACAACTATTTCTTTTCACCCTATTAAAAAGAAATATTAAAAGATTAACCAGCGAAGTGTTGTTGTGTATTGATTAAAACTTACATAAATTATTTTTTTCCGCAGGTAAAACTACGTGACGCAGACAATTATATTTTAAATGGATCTGGTTTTACTCAATATATTTAAAGAAGCATTTAGTAGGTACCAAACATTATATTTCTACGATTTAAGACAAATATGATTAAGTAACAAGTCAAGAAAGATTTTTCAAACATAGAAAGAAAAAAGAAGAAATATTGAAGAAGAATTTTAAGATATATATATATATATATATATATATATATATATGCAAATTTCATTGAACATAATAGACATTTTATGTCTACATATTTTCTTCTGGATCCGTTCGAATTCCCGTATTACTTTTATCGTGTTCGGGGGGAATTGATTTATGTATTGTCCATAGTTGTATGTATCCCTAGTACTTTCTCCCCGACTTTGGGCCATCATCAGGGGAGAATCTATTACAAAAGTGATGTAACTTTTGTTTTAGCATATTACTACTGTGTAAGGGCGTCTTTGCCGTTGAAGATTATGGCGTTTGCTTTTAAATGTAATTCTATAATTAGTGCCAGTAGCTAAAGACATTTAAGTACATTAGCACTGGTTTGAAAATTAATTCTATAAAGTGTTGGTTGCAGGTTTCTAATATGTAGTGCTTCGAGAATCTGAAGTTTTTGTTTATTATTTTGATGTTCTAATATTGTTGTGTTGTCGGTGAGAATTTTTCGTAGTTGTGTTGTTGGGCATATAATTATAATTATAGAATTACATTTAAAAGCAAACGCCATAATCTTCAACGGCAAAGACGCCCTTACACAGTAGTAATATGCTAAAACAAAAGTTACATCACTTTTGTAATAGATCCTCCCCTGATGATGGCCCAAAGTCGGGGGGAAAGTACTAGGGATACATACAACTATGGACAATACATAAATCAATTCCCCCCGAATACGATAACAGTAATACGGGAATTCGAACGGATCCAGAAGAAAATATGTAGACATAAAATGTCTATTATGTTTAATGAAATTTGCATTAACGAAAAAAAGCTGCCTAAATATACATACATATATATATATATATATATATGGAAATCAGACCTGACCGATAAAATGAAGCGCAGTTTCTTCCAGGCAGCGGTCGTAACGATATTGCTATATAGATGCAGTACTTAGACGCTAACTAAACGGCTGAAGAAGAAGCTAGACGACAATTACACAAGAATGTTGAGAGCAATATTGAACAAGTCCTGGCGGCAACATCCCACAAGACACCAGCTATACGGCCACTTGCCTACCATCACGAAAACTATACAAGTTAGACGAACCAGACACGCAGGACACTGCTGGAGAAGCAAGGACGAACTCATCCGTGATGTACTCCTATGGACCCCCGCATATACCCAAGCAAAAGCAGGACGACCAGTTCGAACATACATACAACAGCTATGTGGGGATACGGTATGTGGCCCTGAAGACCTGCCAAAAGCGATGAATGATAGGGAGAAGTGGCGACAGAGGGTCAGGGATATCCGTGCTAGTGGCACGACATGATGATGATGATGATATATATATAGATAGATAGATTTTAGTTTGACTTGATTAGTCAAGTTAAATTGTATATGTATTGTGAAGTTAACTACATAACATTCAATGAAGATTCGTTAAAAACAGTTAAGCTGGGTTTGTAGCCACATTTGTGGAAACGCACAGAATTTATTTTTCATGTTTCTGCAACCAGCATCTTCAGTAGAAGATGGCTATGAGCATATTATGTGTTTGGGAATAAGATTAAGAATTCCGAAATAATCTTTTAATAAGTAGTAAGCAAGTCGGAAAGATTAACAAAACTTAGAAAAGCGATCAATAAATGCACCTCCTGGATATGACACTAAAAAATCTAATGGTGAGGTTCCAGGCTTTGGGGAATGCGGAGTACCCCTTCATTGCCATTGCTCCCAGCTCTTATGCTAAACTGAATTGTTTTAAATAGAACTGTTTTTGACATAAAAGCGTATTTACACTAAACTGATTTGTTTAATATAGAACTGTTTTGACATTTAACTGTGTGCAAACAAAACCTGTACTTATACTAAACTGAATTATCTGAATTATAACTGTTTGATAAAAAAACAAACTTTGTACTTACATTTAAACTGCGTGCTTATGCTAAACTGAATTATTTGAAATGGAACTATTTTTTTGACATTGAAACTGTACTTACACTAAACTGAATTGTTTGATATTGAACTGTTTTTATATTTAATTGTGTGTAAACAAAATGTGTACTCATACTAAACTGAATTAGCTGAATTAGAACTGCTTGACTTAACTGAATAGCTTGAAATAGAATTTTTTTTCTCAATTAAAGTGTACTTACATCTAAACTGCGAAGTTATACTAAACTGAATTGCTTGAAATAGAACTATTTTCATAAAAATGGATTTGGCGTTAAATAACCTACAAGGGTTGATATGCCATAAAACCCAAACAACTAACCATCAATAAATGCAAATTTACCCACGAGAATAAAGAAGAAAATATCGCCTTATTATTTGTACTGACTGTAGAAAGTTTATTGGTCATAAGGATGTATTTCTGTTCACGCAAAATTGATCCAAATCGTTAATTTTTTTCTTTAGGATATTTAAACTCTGTATGATTAAGTATTTTTGCAGCAACATTGCTTCTTGAAGATTATTACTTATTTTTCAAATGAGTATTGATAAAAGGATGTTGTCGATTCTGGGTTCTATGCGATTTCGTTGTAGAGCATTACCCAAAATCGAGAACATCCTTAGGAAAAACCAAAATGGCTTCCGAAGAAATAGATCCACGACCTCACAAATATTGACTATCCGTAGAATCCCAGAGGGCGTACGGGCAAAAAACCTACAGGCGACATTACTATTTGTCGACTTTACCCAGGCCTTCGATTCCATTCACAGAGGGAAGATGGAACAAATCATACTAGCATACGGCCTACCAAAAGAAACCGTAGCAGCAATAACGATTCTCTACAGAATCACCAAAGTGAAAGTACGTTCACCAGATGGAGACATAGAATACTTCGACATTGTAGCAAGAGTACTACAAGGTGACATGCTAGCCCCATACCTCTTTATCATCTGTCTAGACTATGTGTTTAGAACATCGATCGATAAAATCAGAGAAAACGGCTTCAAAATGGCAAAGAAAAGAAGCAGAAGGTACCCCGCAAAAACAATTACCGACGCCGACTACGCTGATGACATAGCGATTCTGGCAAATACACCCAACCAAGCCGAAACACTACTGTATAGATTGGAACGAGCCACCGCAGTCATTGGCCTCCATGTCAATGCACACAAAACTGAATATATGTGCTATAATCAAACAGGCGACATTTCCACACTAGACGGAACCTCTCTGAAACTGGTTTTTCAAATTCACCTAGCTTGGAAGTAGTATCTCATGAACCGAAAAAGACATCGACACACGGCTAACGAAGGCATGGACAGCTATCAATAGGCTATCGATCATATGGAAATCAGACCTGACTGATAAAATGAAACGCAGTTTCTTCCAGGCAGCGGTCGTGTCGATACTGCTGTACGGATGCACTACTTGGATGCTAACAAAACGGCTGGAGAAGAAGCTAGACGGCAATTACCCTAGAATACTGCGAGCAACATTGAACAAGTCCTGGCGGCAACACCCCACAAGGCACCAACTATACGGCCACCTGCCTTCCATCACGAAAACTATCCAAGTTAGACGAACCAGACATGCAGGACACTGCTGGATAAGCAGGGACGAGCTCATAAGTGATGCACTCCTATGGACCCCCACATATGGCCGAGAAAAAGCAGGACGACCAGCTCGAACATACATACAGCAGCTATGTGAGGATATGGGATGTAGCTCTGAAGACCTGCCAGAGGCGATGAACGATAGGGAGAAGTGGCGAGAGAGGGTCAGGGATATCCGTGCTAGCGGCACGACATGATAATGATGATGATTGATAAAATCTCTTCTTTCTCCAGGAAAAACACGTTTTTATGCAAAAATAATATGGTAACGTAAATACAAATTTGTTATCTTTATATAAGACTTTTAAAAACATCTTTAGAGGACCGACAAACCTTTATCGTGTACATTCCAAACAATATGGATACTATTACTACCATTCATTTCACATAAATGAAACATTTTGTGTACATTTGAGTGTATAAATTTGCATTATTACGAAGAGTATGAAGCAAATTTTTGCAATTCATCATGCTAGCCAAAAAGTATGGATTACAATCTCATCACATCACAATAGTTTGAGACATTTCGTTGCCAAGACACGAACTCATTATCACACTATAAGACAACTTCTCATCACGAGCAGGAGTTGAATCCCCGGTTGTTAAAAAAAAACAACAACAACAATAGGATGTCCTCGTGGTGTAATGTTTAAAGCGATGGATTGCGGAAACTTAGTAAACGAGTTCAAACTCTAGTCGCGCTATTACGTTCACTTTTGGACAAACGCCCCTGGCAGAGGTATGAACCCCCCTTATCCTACCAGCTATGGGTCAAATAGTACCACAACTGTCCTTTTAGAAATATTGTTTCGGCATTAAATGACCTATAAAGGTTAATATTCCATTAAATAAAATAACTATTTTTGGTATATTCCTGCCGATTAATTCGATCACTGTAAAATGGTGTATTTTGTCGAAGTCTTTTGTAAAGATCCCTTTTGAGTGCCATTAATACAGACGGACCGATAGAAGAATTTAAAAAGTTTTTGGTTTGGGTTGACGTCATATCCATATTTACCAACCTCCTCCGTTCGGGCAGGATATGACACAAGGTTCATTTAAGAAATGTACGTGGAATCTAAAATTCAATATATAGAAGCAACATCCCACAAAACAACAACTGTACAGCCATCCACTTACCTCCCATCTAAAAATAAGAGTAAGGACGAACACATAAATGGCGTTCTCTAATGGACTCTTTCACATTTACATGCAAGTGTTGGACGACCAGATAGAACCTATCTACAACAGCTCTGAACGGATACGGGATGTAGCCTGGAAGACTTGCCGGAAGCGATGGACGATAGAAACGAGAGGCGAGAGAGCGTTAGGAAAACCCGTGCTTGCTACACAATATGATGATGATGATGATGATGATGATATGCGAATATAATTGTAAAGCTCTATGCGTCGTTTAGGTTACCCACAAAATAATATCTTGTTACTCCGGCTTCGCTAATCAAAAGCCATATCCATATTTACCCAACCCCTCCGCTCGGGCAAGATATGACACAAGGTCAATTTTAAGCGGAGTTTAACGGGTTTGAATTCACAGTTTTCCTTCTCCTAGACTAGTTGTCTCACCAAGGCTGAAGAATCCAGTCTGCCCTACTATTTACCCATAGATAGAGGGAGAATAATTGGATTCATACCTTTCCCAAGGGTATTAGTGCTATGTGAAATGCAATCAGTCTCATCCGGGATTTGAACTCGTGTCGTTGTGTCCATTTCCTATAACGATAACCATTACACCACGGGCACCTCCACTGGTTTTACGTCATATCAACTATTGTAAGTTATTAATGTTAAATTCATTTTCAAATCTCAATGATCGTTTTCCTTTTACAAGGGAAGGAGTTATCTAAACCCGATTAATAGAATCAAAGCGAAGAAGTAATTCTACATAAAATTGTTGATATTTATGTACCCCAAGTAGTAGCAATACTCCTGCTACAATGTCGAAGTATTCTGTGTCTCCATCCGGTGAACTTACTTTCACTTTCGTCAACTTTCTGGAGAAGCAGGGACGAGCTCATAAGTGATGTACTTCTATGGACCCCCACACATGGCCGAGCAAAAGCAGGATGACCAGCTCGAACATACATACAGCAGCTATGTGAGGCTACGGGATGTAGCCCTGAAAACCTGCCAGAGGCGATGAACGATAGGGAGAAGTAGCGAGAGAGGGTCAGGGATATCCTTTGCTGGCGGCACGACATGAGGATGATGATAATGTTCCAAAATATAAGCTTATCAATTTCAATATCTGAAATCTTTGAACGATATATCCGTATTTTATGGTTCGATAATGTCCAACAGAGAAGGTAACACTTTATAACTGCAGTGCCATGAACGTTATATTACCCAGATGTCCTACCACTAATATCACCGATTCCTGACGAAATTGTGACATTTTCACCCCGGATACTTTACTCACCATTGCAGATGAAGATGTAAATGTTTCTGACATTTGAAAATATCTGACTTCTACTGAATGCGAGTTAGTTTTCCTATTCAGCAATAGAAACGTTCAGCTTTCTTTGATAAAATAATCTCTGTATATTTTCTTTTTTAAGCAGAGGAATTATATTATGAATTGAATTACCATGACCCTAAAGGTCTTGGTAATTCAATTCACAATATAATCTCTGTTTTATTATCTGTTTCTATAACTATAGAATTAGAATTTTACTTGATTTTCATTTCATATTTCTGTTCAAATGTAAATCTACATTGTTCTGAATTGCTGGATATTTTAAAGATGATGAGGTAATTCTGTTTTATTTAGAGATAATCCTTCAATGGTACTGATCGTTACTAATCCGACACTCCTCTTGTCCTTGTGATGTTGGCGGTGTGAAAGTCTACTACTACTAGTTCTTTGGTGGTGATAGTAGTGGTGGTGGTGGTATTGATTATTTCCAATTTTGGCAAGGGAAGATGGAAGCAAACTGAATTTCGTATAAAGTTGAAGCAATCTTGTCTTGAAAGAAAAAATCATAGTAAAGTTCTTTAATAAAGTATGTCACTTGATTAATAAGAATGACAATAACAGGTGCTTTGAGCTGTACAATAGTGAGCTAGACTAGCAGATCATTATCAGTAATTTTCATTCTCACTTGTCTTTCTTTGATTCTGTAAGAGTTACAAAATGCAAAAATAGATAAATAAATGAATAAACCTGGAAGATAAACAACGTCTGCACCCAAATGATAATTTGGCAAATATTTTCAAGAGTGGCAACATTGCTATAACGAATATTAATGGTGAGAGTGTGTCTATCGGAAATTATGAAGAAGTAATAATCATATCGATATAATTAATTCAATTAAAAAAACAGCTTTCACATAAACTGCTGAATTGTTCAATAATAACTTTAATAATCAATACAAACAGTAATACGACATTTAAAAAAATCGTATTTAAGCAACAACAGTTAACAACTTGACGATATTTCATCTCTTGCTACGAGAAATATAAATAGCCCAACAAGATTTGAAACTTGATTTTTTTATATATATATAATAGGTCACATTTTATTTTATGTGCATTTTGCAAAAATTGTCCGAAAATTTGGCAAGAATGTTTCACGTGGTTTATATAATCCATTTAAACACGAATTAGTTTTAAACTTCTGTTAAATTTTACAATACATTTATATAAAAAAAACACTTCTGTTATATTTTACAATACATTTCACCAGTTAAATACCAGAAGCAGAAGTAAAGATGATACATTTTTAAAGATTACATATTAGCATTATAATTAATATTAATGCGATTATGGTGATATTAATTATAATGAAAATATCAAAAATTGAAAAATCAATGTCATCTTTATAATTGAAATCGCAATACTAAATGTAATGCTGACGATAATATTAATAACAATGTTACAACGTCACATTTTCATAACTACAAAATAAAAAAGATATATTAGAAATTGACGATAGTAATACAATATTATAACTATTAATTATACATTATTTCTTAACACAAATATAGTAGTTACAATTAATGATAAAAAATTGATATATAAGTCGAGCATTTATTAAAATCATAAAAGTTAATGCCAATTCCAATTTTAAAATAAAAATGATATTAATTGCAATAATGAATTAAAATTTTGATGTCTATAATAATATGATTATTATTTCTACATTAGACTATTGATTACAATTTCTCTTTTGATTTTGTTTTGCTTTAATTTTGCTTAATTTTGATTTGGTTTAATTTTGCTTAATTGTGCTTTGCTTTAAATTTGCTTTGCTTTAATTTTACTTTATTTTGCTTTTGATTTAATTTTGCTTAATTTGGTTTGCTTAATTTGCTTTGTTTAATTGTGCTTTGTTTAATTTTGCTTTTCTTAATTTTGCTTAATTTTGATTTGGTTTAATTTTGCTTAATTGTGCTTTGCTTTAAATTTGCTTTGCTTTAATTTTACTTTTTTTTGCTTTTGATTTAATTTTGCTTAATTTGGTTTGCTTAATTTGCTTTGTTTAATTTTGCTTTGCTTAATTTTGCTCTGCTTAATTTTGCTTAATTGTGCCTTGCTTAATTGTACTTAATTGTTCTTTGCTTAATTTTGCTTTACTTAATTTTGCCTAATTGTGCTTTGCTTTAATTTCATTTTGCTTTAATTTTACTTTGCTTTGATTTTGCTTTAATTTTGCTCAAGTTTGCTTAATTTTGCTTAATTTTGCTTAGTTTTAATTTTGCTTTGCTTAATTTTGCTTTGCTTAATTTTGCTTTGCTTTAATTTTGGTTTGCTTAATTTTCTTTTTGCTTTTTCGTGCCAGTACGAAGCATCCTACTGACTAAAATATCTATTGAAAGCAATGTTGTTTTGATAGCTTTTAAATAATAAAATAATTATAACGTTCATCATTACAATACAGGCAATATTAGCTGAAATATTTTACGGTGTCAGCATTGTTAATAATATTATCATACTTATAATAACAATAATTATTATTACATTCCTCATTTTCAGGAGACTTATCTTCTCCCAAATAATAGTGATTATAATGATTCGAGTATCTTCATGTTACTTGCAAAATAATTGGAATAACTTTCCAAACAATTTTGATTTTCATTTCTGAATGAAGCAAGGGTAAAGATTGCTACCTCAAAAATTGTTAAGAACCATAGAATTAGATTGTAATTCCTTGTAAATATTCTTCATTCATATTTTTTAATTGAGTATTATGTACATTTTTTTTTAGCTGTGTTGCGTTAATTTGAACGTCCTCATTGGTAAAATAATCGTACTGAGCCTTTATCATCAACTGTTCCGAAATTGCAGTGCATTTTGCTTGATGTGTATGGCATGTAAGTGAGGGAATCCATAGTGGTAGCACGCACGAGTACATCGCCGTTAGAGTGAAACACGAAGGTGACGAAATTTAGCACGAACTTGTGGTAGCCTCGGTAACTAGTCAGCTGACGACTCATAGAAACTTCCAGTAATTCTTCAGATTCCATAACGTCATAATCTGAAAGATAAATTTAAGAAATAAATTTAAAGAGTTACAAAATGTATAAATAAATAAATAAATAAATAAACCAGGGAGATAAACAACGTCTGCTCCCAAATGATAATTTGCCAAATATTTTTCAAGAGTGGCTACATTGCTATAACGAATATTAATGGTTAGAGTGAGTCTCTCTGGAAAATGTCTATTCGGATTTTTACCTCAGCAAGGGTTTGTCTTCTTGCAGCAAATTCTATTTTCCAGTTTACCAAAGATTAAGTGATGAAGTTTATGACTTGCTTTGATATTTTGTACATTTTCAGACATTTGCATAGGACTTTTTGTAGTCAATCAAAGAAATTACATATTTTCTTTTTGTTTTCACTTCCATGAGGATGTGACGATACGCACACACACACACACACACACACACACACACACATATATATATATATATATATATATATATATATATATATATATATATATATATATATATATCAAACTTACGAAAAGACCAAATTTATTCATGTTAAAAAATAAAAAAAGAACAACTAACCGGTTTCGATCCTACCTGGTCACAGTTTAACTAGGACAACGATTAAGACAAAAGAGAGAAAGTAGATTCTGTAATGTTAGAAAAAAATGGCAGGGAGGGGAATTTTTTTATTTTCTTAACATGAATAAATTTGGTCTTTTTGTAAGTTTAATTAAATTTTGTACCCCCTTAAAGAACATATATATATATATATATATATATATATATATATATATATATATATATATATATATATACCCCCTTAAAGAATATATATATGCACCCACTTGAATAATATGTATATATATATATATATATGCAAAAGCAGGACGACCAGCTCGAATATACATACAGCAGCTATGTGAGTATACGGTATGTAGCCCTGAAGACCTGCCAGAAGCGATGAATGATAGGGAGAAGTGGTGAGAGAGGGTCAGGGATATCCGTGCTAACGGCATGACATGATGATACTGATGATGATATATATTAAAATGAGTAAGTCCATGAAGGGATTTGTATTTTTTAGAATTTTTGAATCTGCTTCCAAACTCTTTTTTTTTGTCCATTCTCTACCGACTTGTTGGTAAATATTTCCGTGCATTATTTTGGAAAGTTTTGTTTTTCTTGTATTGTTAGACGCTCTCCCGATATGTTTTAATCTCTCTTCTTTCACCTGTTTCTTTTGATTTATATCTTCTTGTTCTATTGTCAGATTTGTTTGTTTTTGTATTTTTTAGGTTATTTCATTCCATTGTGTCCTTGCGTATTTTTCTTTCCTTCGTATTTTTGCTTGTTTCGCAGTTTCTTTATTTGACCTTCTCGACTTGTTTCCAATCCAGACTTTCTATTTCGGTTCAGCTTCTCTTGCGGGCTAGCAATTTTATCAATGACTAGTTTTTTCTCCTGGATAAATTTGATCGTTCAGTTTCGTAATGCAGTCCGTTGAGATATTTTTTAATAATTTATTTACTTTTTCGGTTTCTGCCTTGACTTTATTCACTCCTGATTCCTTTCAATCACTATTCTTTTATTAACTGTACATTTTTTTTTTGTCTTCATGTGTTAATATTGATACTGTGGTGCTAGATAATACGGTGTTATGGTTTTAATAATAATAATAATAATAATAATAAGAAGAAGAAGAAGAAGAAGAAGAAGGATAAGTACCTCGACGTTGCTAGAGAATTGAAAAAACTGTGGAACATGAAAGTAACGATTGTGCCAATTGTGATTGGTGCGTTAGGCACAGTAACTAAAGGATTATTAAAGGACCTGGAGGACTTGGAAGTTAGCGGACAGGTGGAGACTATCCAAACGACAGCATTGCTGAGGACGGCCAGATTACTGAGACCAGTCCTGGAGACTTGAGGAGACTTGCTGTCACTCAAACTCCAGTGAAAAACCATCAGCTAATACTGATGTGAAAAACCCAAGAAGAAGAAGAAGAAGAAAAAATTGGTTTGGTTTGGTTTAATTGGGTTTTAATGCAAAATCTACTTTATACATATATATTAAACATATAGGATTTTTTTTTGGTTGGGTTTTATGGCATATCAACCATTGTAGGTTATTTAATGCCAAATCCTCTGTATACATATATATTAAACATATAGGATTTGGTTTGGTTGGGTTTTATGGCATATCAACCATTGTAGGTTATTTAATGCCAAATCCTCTGTATACATATATATTAAACATATAGGATTTGGTTTGGTTGGGTTTTACGGCATATCAACCATTGTAGGTTATTTAATGCCAAATCCTCTATATACATATATATTAAACATATAGGATTTGGTTTGGTTGGGTTTTACGGCATATCAACCATTGTAGGTTATTTAATGCCAAATCCTCTGTATACATATATATTAAACATATAGGATTTGGTTTGGTTGGGTTTTATGGCATATCAACCATTGTAGGTTATTTAATGCCAAATCCTCTGTATACATATATATTAAACATATAGGATTTTGTTTGGTTGGGTTTTACGGCATATCAACCATTGTAGGTTATTTAATGCCGAATCCTCTGTATACATTTATATTAAACATATAGGATTTGGTTTGGTTGGGTTTTATGGCATATCAACCATTGTAGGTTATTTAATGCCAAATCCTCTGTATACATATATATTAAACATATAGGATTTTTTTTGGTTGGGTTTTATGGCATATCAACCATTGTAGGTTATTTAATGCCAAATCCTCTGTATACATATATATTAAACATATAGGATTTGGTTTGGTTGGGTTTTATGGCATATCAACCATTGTAGGTTATTTAATGCCAAATCCTCTGTATACATATATATTAAACATATAGGATTTGGTTTGGTTGGGTTTTACGGCATATCAACCATTGTAGGTTATTTAATGCCAAATCCTCTGTATACATATATATTAAACATATAGGATTTGGTTTGGTTGGGTTTTATGGCATATCAACCATTGTAGGTTATTTAATGCCAAATCCTCTGTATACATATATATTAAACATATAGGATTTGGTTTGGTTGGGTTTTATGGCATATCAACCATTGTAGGTTATTTAATGCCAAATCCTCTGTATACATATATATTAAACATATAGGATTTTGTTTGGTTGGGTTTTACGGCATATAAACCATTGTAGGTTATTTAATGCCGAATCCTCTGTATACATTTATATTAAACATATAGGATTTGGTTTGGTTGGGTTTTATGGCATATCAACCATTGTAGGTTATTTAATGCCAAATCCTCTGTATACATATATATTAAACATATAGGATTTTGTTTGGTTGGGTTTTATGGCATATCAACCATTGTAGGTTATTTAATGGCAAATCCTCTGTATACATATATATTAAACATATAGGATTTGGTTTGGTTGGGTTTTATGGCATATCAACCATTGTAGGTTATTTAATGCCAAATCCTCTGTATACATATATATTAAACATATAGGATTTGGTTTGGTTGGGTTTTATGGCATATCAACCATTGTAGGTTATTTAATGCCAAATCCTCTGTATACATATATATTAAGCATATAGGATTTTGTTTGGTTGGGTTTTATGGCATATCAACCATTGTAGGTTATTTAATGCCAAATCCTCTGTATACATATATATTAAACATATAGGATTTGGTTTGGTTGGGTTTTATGGCATATCAACCATTGTAGGTTATTTAATGCCAAATCCTCTGTATACATATATATTAAACATATAGGATTTGGTTTGGTTGGGTTTTATGGCATATCAACCATTGTAGGTTATTTAATGCCAAATCCTCTGTATACATATATATTAAACATATAGGATTTTGTTTGGATGGGTTTTATGGCATATCAACCATTGTAGATTATTTAATGCCAAATCCTCTGTATACATATATATTAAGCATATAGGATTTTGTTTGGTTGGGTTTTATGGCATATTAACCATTGTAGGTTATTTAATGCCAAATCCTCTGTATACATATATATTAAACATATAGGATTTGGTTTGGTTGGGTTTTATGGCATATCAACCATTGTAGGTTATTTAATGCCAAATCCTCTGTATACATATATATTAAACATATAGGATTTTGTTTGGTTGGGTTTTATGGCATATCAACCATTGTAGGTTATTTAATGCCAAATCCTCTGTATACATATATATTAAACATATAGGATTTGGTTTGGTTGGGTTTTATGGCATATCAACCATTGTAGGTTATTTAATGCCAAATCCTCTGTATACATATATATCAAACATATAGGATTTGGTTTGGTTGGGTTTTATGGCATATCAACCATTGTAGGTTATTTAATGCCAAATCCTCTGTATACATATATATCAAACATATAGGATTTGGTTTGGTTGACTTTTATGGCATATCGACCATTGTAGGTTATTTAATGCCGAATCCTCTGTATACATATATATTAAACATATAGGATTTGGTTTAATTGGCTTTTATGGAATATCAACCATTGAAGGTTATTTAATGCCAAATCTTCTGTATACATATATATTAAACATAGAGAATTTGGTTTAATTGGGTTTTATGGCATATCAACCATTGAAGGTTTTTAATGCCAAATCCTCTTTATACATATACATTAAACATAGGATTTGGTTTAATTGGGTTTTATGAAATATCAACCATTGAAGGTTTTTTTAATGCCAAATCCACTTTATACATATACATTAAGCATAGGATTTGGTTTAATTGTGTTTCATGAAATATCAACCATTGTAGGGTATTTAATGCCAAATTACCTTCACACAAATCATATATGATTTGTAAACGCATAGTTTGTAGATAACATTTCTAAATGAGGTAGAGCTCATTTGTTTGAATATAATGAAATGGTTATAAATATAATTTGTAAGTCAGTAGTTTGTTGGTAATATTATTTTTAAATGAGACGGATCTAATTTGTTAGCACACAAGTATTTCTATTGTTTGAGTCAGTTAAATGGTTCCAAGTATTCTAACACAAATAGTTCTATTGAGCAGAAAAATCATTTGTCGGCACTCTTTTTTGTTCGATAGCAGTATTTTAAACTAAGTTTTATTTGAACACTGTTAAATGGTTTCAAGCATTGCTATCTATCACTAACAAATTAATTTAGCCACAGAGTTAAAAAAAAAAAGAGTTTCAAGTATTGCTAATCAACACTAATAATTCTATTCAACGTTGCTCGTTCGATAGCAAACAGTTAAATTATTTTAAGTATTACTATTTAACACTAACAATTCAATTAAACATCAGTCATTTGTTTGCACAGAGTTAAATGGTATGAGAGATCTATTTCTAACAATTCGATTCAACGTAAGTCATTGTTTGCACACAGTTTAAATGTCAAACAGATTTATTTGATGCGAAGAGAGGACCCTCTCAGGTGCTACCACTCCTAGTAAGAGTAGACCTGGGAGCAATTGCAATGAAGGGGTACTACATATTCCCCTGAGCTCCAGGTCTAGAGTCTAATTATCTGATGGTTTAATGTAATATACAGGAAACTAGTTGCGGAGGGCTGTTGTCTTACCCCTCTGCAGAGATGCATTTGGTGTATTTTAAGGTTCCAGCTGACTGGGCTTAGAAAAAGAAAAATGAGAAGGAGTAGGAAGTGGAAGAGGAAGAGAAGGAGGAAGATGAAGAGAAAGAAGACTAGTTGGAAGAAGTGGAATTCAGAACAGTTGGTCTAGTACTTCCTATAGTTTTTCGATGAATTGACGCGAGTATCTTATAAACAAATTAGCGCTGAAAGCAGATGTAAATAAAATTGGTGACGTTAGTCGAGAGTGACCCGAAGGCTCCCTTTTCAAAAGCTACCACACCAAGAGAGGGCGCTACTCCATCCCCTTGATTGCTCCACTTTACCCTTGATCTTGTTTCATTAAACATCAGTCATTTGTTTGCACAGAGTTAAATGGTATGAGAGATCTATTTCTAACAATTCGATTCAACGTAAGTCATTGTTTGCACACAGTTTAAATGTCAAACAGATTTATTTGATGCGAAGAGAGGACCCTCAAACACTTTTGTGTTTGCACACAGTTTAAATGTCAAACAGATTTATTTGATGCGAAGAGAGGACCCTCAAACACTTTTGTGTTTGCACACAGTTTAAATGTCAAACAGATTTATTTGATGCGAAGAGAGGACCCTCAAACACTTCTATTTCTATGCAAGGTGGCATCAAGTACAATTTTTTAGTCTTTGGTATGACTCGATCTGGGATTGAACCCCGATCTTCCGGAGCATTGACAAACACTTTACCCATTTGAACAATGGCCTGCTTTTAAAGTATATATAAAAAGAACAAATTAAAAGATTTTACATTCTTAAACTTGTAGACAAATTCACCTACTTAGGAAACAGCGTATCATCAACAGAAAAGGACATCGACATGCGGCTAACGAAGGCATGGACAGCTATCAATAGGCTATCGATCATATGGAAATCAGACCTAACCGATAAAATGAAACGCAGTTTCTTTCAGGGAGCGGTCGTATCGATACTGCTGTATGGGTGCACTACTTGGACGCTAACTAAACGGCTGGAGAAGAAGCTAGACGGCAATTACTCAAGAATGTTGCGAGCAATATTGAACAAGTCCTGGCGGCAACACCCCACAAGGCACCAACTATACGGCCACCTGCCTTCCATCACGAAAACTATCCAAGTTAGACGAACCAGACATGCAGGACACTGCTGGATAAGCAGGGACGAGCTCATAAGTGATGTACTCCTATGGACCCCCACATATGGCTGGGCAAAAGCAGGACGACCAGCTCGAACATACATCCAGCAGCTATGTGAGGATACGGGATGTGGCCCTGAAGACCTGTGTTGTGTTCTGGTAAGTGAACACGAGTAGTAGTAATAATAAGACAAACCCCGATATGAGAGGAAAATAGTTATATTTACAGGAAAGAGTATTTACAAGAGAGAGACTGTTAGTAGTAGGAACATAGGATTAGTGATAAAGTAATGATATACTTCAACAATAGGAACGGCTCTTCTGGTCTGACTTAGGCTTGATCTCCGCTACTGTCATATATGGCAGATGGAACAGCTCATTATGCCGAAAAGGTAGGTGATACCCAAAAACCTGTTAGAGGCGATGAACTAGAGGGAGAAGTGGCGTGAGAGGGTCAGGGATATCCGTGCTAGCGGTACGACATGATGATGACAATCATGATACAAATGAGAAGAACTGTCAAGTCTTGGGTAATCAAATGTTCCGTTTTGATAGTCGCAGTTACAACTGTCTTATGCATTTACGACATAAAGAATGATTTACTTTGGTTTGGCATTCAAGCATTGCTGATTATTTAATGTCAAATCCAATTTTGACATGCATATTAAGTATTTGATTCATAAACACATTTTGTAGATTTACATAGTTGTCATCAAACACTTCTATTTCTAGCAATTCAATTTTGCATATCACAACAATATTAAATGGGAATTAATTTTTATTTATTGCGGACTTTTTGTCCTCATCTTGATAGTTTTTATGTTGTTTATTCTTTCACTACATTTCGGTCAAATTTCACCTCCGGCCTTTTTCAGGTGATTTCGGATAGGAATGCTGAATCTTGTAACCATAACCCCAGTAATTACTGCCTTCCATAGTTGTCTATCGCACCACGTTTTTGACCAAGTAAACCTCTGGCCGGCTTGGGTAGGATTTGAAACCGCTATCTTCTGACAATGCTCACATGGAATCGTAGAGACTCAACGCCTCTATCCACTGCGCCACGGGCGATCAAGGATGGATTTTTTGGTCTTATAAATCCAATTATTTGTTCTCATTATCTGGTCTTCCATAGTCGGGTCCGTACCGAATTTTTTTAATTCTCTTTACAGCACAAAACCTACCAAGATGAGGACAAAAAGTCCGCAATAAATAAAAATTAATTCTCAGATTAAGAAGCCTCATCTCAAAATGATTCCAATTAAAGACAATATTAAATTGTTCCAAATATTGCTATTTATCACTAGCAATTCAATTAAACATCAATAATTCGTTTTATATCCAGTTAAATGATCAAATAGTTCTATTTCAAACAATTCAATTTTGCATAAGTGGTTTGTTTTCACTCAGTTAAATGATCAAACCGTTCGATTTCAAACAATTCGGTTTAGCATAAGTCAACAAAGTTAAATGATTCCAATTATTGCTATATATCAATCACAATTCAGTTAAACATTATTCATTTGTTTACGCACAGAGAAATAACCAAACGGTCCTATTTCAAGCAATTCAATTTAGCATGTCATTTGTTTGCCCTCAGTTTAAATGTCAAACAGTTCTATTGATAGGACACTATCAGGTGCTACCATTCAGGTCCAGAGCAGATTCATAAGCGATGGCGATGAAGGTGCACTCCGCATTCCCCAAAACTCCAGCATCATTGGAGCCTCACCATCAAATTGTTTAATGTTATATCCAGAATTTCCGTCTGCAGAGATTCAGCCGGTGTATTCTACAGCCCTGGCTGACTTGGGTAGTTAAGAATGAGACATGCCATCAATAATAAATGAGAAAAGTCACTCAAGATATTTTCGCTGAAATCACTGGAGGAACAAATTTTTTAAATTTTTTGTCGCATGATATTTTTCAATTGATTCGATGTGTGTTACCAATGCTAATTTCAAATCTGAAATCAGATGTTATGGTTTTCATTCAATGAAAAATATATTGTCGTAAAAAAGTTTTTTTTTGGTTGGTTTGGTCTGGTTTTATGGCATATCAACTATAGTAGGATATTTAATGCCAAATACATGCATATATATATCATCATTATCATCATGTCACGCTGGTGGCACGGATATCCCTGATCCTCTCTTGCCACTCCTCCCTATCGTTCATTGCCCTAGGGAGGTCTTCAGGACAACATCCCGTATCCTCACATAGCTGCTGAATGTATGTTCGTGCTGGTCGTCCTGCTTTTGCAAGGCCATGTGTGGGGGTTCATAAGAGTATATCTCTTATGAGTTCGTCCCTGCTTCTCCAACAGTGTCCTGCATGTCTGGTTCGTCTAACTTGAATAGTTTTCGCGATAGGAGGCAGGTGGCCGTACAGTTGGTGTCTTGTGGGGTGTTGCCGCCAGGACTTGTTCAAGATTGCACGCAGCATTCTTGTGTAATTGCCGTCTAGCTTCTTCTCCAGTCGGTTAGTTAGCGTCCAAGTAGTGCACCCATATATCAGTATCGATGTGACCGCTGCCTGGAAGAAACTGCGTTTCATTTTATCGGTTAGGTCTGATTTCCATATAATCGATAGCCAATTGATAGCTGTCCATGCTTTCGTTAACCTCGTGTCGATGTCCTTTTCGGTTGATTCGACGCTGCTTCCTACGCAATATTTCATTCATTTATTATTAGCATTACAACAATTTATTACGCACATATTAATTATTTAACCCCCTTAATATTATTTACCACTTTCTATTTTATTGCATATATACCACCTATAAGATCCATAGTATACAATTCTTACGCTATATCCCATTTAGTTATTATTATTACTATTATAATACAACCCCCCACCGTATATATTACACCAAGATATAACCTTACTTATACCCATTGTAACTCTTGCCCACCATACACGTTTACAAATCAGATTCTCACTCATTCCCCACAACTTGCAGCGATGATAATTTGTCCCACTGTCAACGAAACAAATGTATACACATTCGTTACCGATTCCCACTATAAGCAACGCTTTAAGTTCCTGGCCTGACTTAACTTAAAAACACGCATCCACACGCACACTCATACACCCACACCCATATACACACACATACTTACAGCCACACACAAAGGAAATCTTAACGGCTTTTTGTCTATATTTTGTCGAATATTCGATTTTCAATTTCATTCCATCTTCTTAACTGCCTGACGAATATTGTTATAAACTTCAAGAAACCTTAGGTTGCAGAACAATATTTTCCATGGATTAAATATATATATAATATATATTTATTTATTATCTTATACACACACACACACACACACACACACACACATATATATATATATATATATATATATATATAAAGTGTATGTGTGTGTATGTTTAAAATAATTATAGAACAACAACGTAAAAACTAAAAAGTATGAGATGCTTTACCATTAGTGCAATATAACAAATATCAAAATGTTTCCACTATTCAAGTTTCACGAATGTCAGCTGCAAAATGATCTTATTTCACTGCCTTCGACATTCGTGAAACTTGAGTAGTAGAAATAAATTTTGTGTGTGTATATATATATATATATATATACTTTTCAGTAAATTAATATATGCAGCTATTAATTAATCCAAACTTCCCTCGCAAATATAGCAATAAATTCCGCTAACTTACCAGTGATTTCACCACCGGAAATAGCTTTGGTCCGTGCTCCAGCGCAAATGTTATAATCAACCGACATGCGTACAAGTCTCCCTTTTTGTAGTAACGACAGAAGCGAAGAGAATTTCTTTATAGGCATGACGTTCTTGTGCGGCTCTGTAATGAATTTTAGACTGCCGTCTCTGAAAAAAAAAAATCAATGCATAAAAATTTTATTTGTGATTTATATAAAATACGAGTATCAATTATTTTATTTTTATAGTTATTTCCATATTTGTCACTTTTTATTACTTTTTTTCTTCTAAAATTTTATTTAAAATCTTACCCCTCAAAAAAATAAAACCCCAAAAAACCAAAAAACAAAAAAACCCAAAAAACCCCATAAGAACTCATCAAATAAAAAAGAAAAAAAACCCTCAAAACAACAAGGATTCGATTTTATT
>CAUZXS010003512.1:30000-32500 GCA_963585895.1 Sepioteuthis lessoniana
GTGGAAAAGGGAGAAGTAATCCGAGACAATGCGGCACCAAAAAGCTACTTCCTCTTTTTGTCAAGAACTACTATTCAGACCCTCAGTACGAATTCGGGGACCGAACTGTCAAGGCACGAAAAACTGAAGCCAGCAGATGGGTTTCGTCACTCGCGTCTTGAATTACCGGTAAAGATTTTAAACAGGTTGAAGCTTCCAAAGAAATAAAAGTAAAATTAAACGAAAGTCAATTACTCAAATTCTGCCAAGTTAAACAACTGAAAAAAAAATTCAATTTTTCATAGATTCACGACACCCGAAGGTCTAGTGCAATGGGGAACAATCCAATCCTTTGCTAAGTCTCCCGGCACGAAGCCAGGTGAGCTTACTGGTCATAGATTCACTACACCCGAAGGTTTAGTGTAATGGGAACTATGCAGTCCTTTACTAAGTCTCCCGCACGTATGCCAGGAACTTTGCTGTCAGGATTGAACCTGCAACCTCCAGATGATTGTCTCCTTAGAAGCTTAAGGAACCAACACCTATAACCGTTACATAATTCAGTGGGAATTTTTGGGACTTCATATTTACATATTTACCCAACCTCTCCGCTCGGGCAGGATATGACACAAGGTCAATTCTTTTTTAAGCGGAGTTTAACTGGTTTGAATTCAGAGTTTTCCTTTTGCTAGACTAGTTACCTCACCAAGGCTGAAGAACCTAGTCTGCCCTACTGGAGGCATAGCTGGAGGGAGAATAATTGGATTCATACCTTTCCACGGGTATTAGTGCTATGTGAAAATGCAATCAGTCTCGGCCAGGATTTGAACTCGTATCGCCGTGTTCATTTCCTACGACGGTAACCATTACACCACGGGCACCTCCACAAAACTTATTAACTTTATGTTCTTACTTGACAAGAATTACTTCTATTATATATGATTTTTTACCTGTGCTCATATTCATTTTTTTTTTTTTTTTTTTGCTAACAGAATCAAAACAGACGACTCCCGTGGATTCAATAAAGGACATAGTTCGAAGTTCCGTGAAGATTCCCGAGTTCGACAAACACCTGAAGAAGGCCGGAGGAAATATCGGCCGAAACGTTGTGGAAATAACAATAAAGATGAAGACAATAGTCCGACCATCCTTAATGATAAAAATTACTAAACTTCGTCTCAGAAATTTAGACAACTTATTTCAAGATGTTGAAAACTTAAGGTTTGGTAAAAGTTTTTTTTGATCTTTTCAATCAGACCAAAAAAAACTTTTTAATTTCACAATCAATTTCGGCATGACAAAAGTTTATGCAATAACTGCAGGTTAGAATAAGACATAAACGAATAATAAATTAATTGACTTACTTTTGTGCAAAATCATAAAGGCGACAGTACCACTGACCCTGCTTAAAAACATGGTTGCTTACGGGAAGTAGGTAGGTGACTGTTACAATAACAGTTGAGTTACTATGAACGATGATTTCCTTCAGAATGGACATGAAACCTGAGAGAAAATAGAATGGACAAATTATTATAGTAACAACGATTTTTTTTTCTTTTAAATATATAGTGTACGAATTATATATATTTATATGCTGGAAGTATTTACACTGATTATTATAATAATTTGAAAAATAAATATTTTTGATAAATTCTAGTTTATGAAAATAATTGCAAAAATTCAAATTGTAAGATTTTGCAAATTAAAAAAAAAATCCCTATCGAGAAGGTGCATGGGTGAGAGTTTAAGCCTATATATGTTTGTATGTGTGTGTATTATGTGTGTGTGTGTGTGTATTATGTGTATGCGTATGTAATTGTATGTCTGTGTAAGTGTATGTGTGTGTATGTGTATATGTGTGTATGTGTGTGTGTGTCACTATCGAGAAAGGGCATGTGTGAGAGTTTTAGCCTATATATATGTGTGTGTATGCGTATGTGTATGTATGTGTACATGTATGTATGTGCATGTGTATATGTGTGTATGTGTATGTGTGTGTATGTGTATATGTTTATGTGTATGTGTGTGTGTGCGTGCGTCAATATCGAGAATGTGCATGCGTGAGAGTTTTAGCCTATATATATGTGTGTATGTGTGTGTGTATTATGTGGATATGTGTGTGTGTGTAAATATGTGTGTATGTGTGTGTGTATTGTGTGTATATGTGTGTATGTGTGTGTGTGTCTGTCACTGTCGAGTAAGTGCATGGGTGAGAGTTTTAGCCTATATATGTGAGTGTGTGTGTGGGTATTATGTGTATGTGTGTGCGTGTGTATATGTGTATGTGTATGCATCAATATCAAGAAGGTGCATGCGTGAGAGTTTTAGCCTATATGTGTGTGTGTATTATGTGTGTATGGATGTGTGTATGTGTATATGTGTGGATGTGTGTGTGTATCACTATCGAGAAAGTGCATGTGAGAGAGTTTTAGTAAATATGTATGTGTGTGTATGTGAGTGTATGTGTATATGTGTGTGTGTGTGTCACTATCGAGAAAGTGCATGCGTGAGAGTTTTAGCC
>CAUZXS010003512.1:37500-82500 GCA_963585895.1 Sepioteuthis lessoniana
CACACACACACACATATATATATATATATATATATATATACAATTAGTATATAAAATCAGCGAGAACAGGAAGCGTTCGTGGTGTATTGGTTATTGTTATATTTTTCATGATTAGCTCTATTATTCAAGCACTTCTTAAAATTTAATTTCAGCCCAATATAAGTGAACAAGAAAAGAAATGATAAAGAATCTATGATTTGCTTAAGGTCTACCGTATACAAAACAAAGAAACATTTACACCGAAAAAGAGCTTTTTAAGGAAAAGTGGGGAATGGAGGCTTGAACAAAAAACGAAAAGAAGTCTTTTTAATTGCTTTCGCTATGGCAATTAAGAAGGACCCAACAATGTTAATAAGAAAGCATGCTAATGAATTGAAAGTCAAGAAAACTGTGAGGACAGCAATTAAACAAGATTTGAGCCCAGACCTTAACCCCCCTGATTACGCTATATGGGGCGTTTTAGAAAAAAACAAAACAAATGTAAATTCCCATCCGTATATTACTTCGCTTAAGACTGCTATTGAAAAGAAATGGAAGAAAATATCTGAAGAATTTATTCTAAAGTCATGCAAATCGTTTCGAAGGCGTATTGATCGAATAATTAAAAAAACGGTGGCCATATTGAATAAATTTACTGTTTTGTATTACTCTTCTTAATTTGTTCTTTATTTTTTAAATCAATATTAATCTTGTTTTATAATAGAGTCGTTTATTATTATACTAGAATAGTCCTAATTTTGCTCCCGCACCCTTATTATTATTATGAAATAATTATAGAATAATTATTTCTTATATTTCTGCTGAATATTAAATTCTTGGCAGATTATCACATATGTTTCACAAAAATTCAGTGCATGCTTAGTTCTTACTATGCACTACATGGACGCTAACAAAACGTACGGAGAAAAAGCTTGACGGCAACTACACAAGAATGCTGCGAGCAATATTGAACAAATCCTGGAGGCATCACCCAACAAAGCAGCAGCTGTACGGCCACTAACCATCCATCACGAAAGCTATAAAAATTAGACGAACCAGACACGCAGGACACTGCTGGAGAAGTAGGGATGACCTCATAAGTAATGCACCCCTGTGAACCCCTTTACATGGACGAGCAAAGGCAGGACGACCTGCACGAACCAAGATACAGCAGCTCTGTGCCGATACGGGATGTAATCCTGAAGACCTACCGGAAGCAATGGACGATAGGGAGGGGTGGCGAGAGAGGGTCAGGGATATCCATGCTGATGGCGTGACATGATGATGATGATGACTTTCTAGGTTCCTTAAAGAATTATACTTGAAAAATGTGATTGGAATGTAATTGCTTGGAGAAATATTTTTCTTGCTTTAGATTAAGTTTAGAAAATTAGTATCTGAAATCAGGGAGGATATCTTTGTTGGTTCACTTTACTCTTCGGAATGAGAAAACTGTCTTCAAGATGGCGGCCCAGAACATTGCCTCCAAATTAAAAAGTTGAACACTGAAAGTTTCGCGGACACTTTTAGATCGTTTTCCGGCTGATCTGGCAAAATCTTTCAGGTGATGTGTAAATCAATTTTTTTGTCCCCACAAAAGTTCCAGCAAGTTGCATTTTCTAACTTCTTTGTTTTCGGACATTGAAGAAATGCTTATAATAGACTTTTTCCCAAAAGGATCTGTTGGAAGTAAAAAGAAAGGGAGATAACTCCAAGGGTAATTCAGAGTTATCCCACTTGAAATAGGGTTATGCCTTGTCACCGCTGACGTCATGGGGGACGAGGAGAGGATTGACACTGGACACGTGTAAACCTCCCTCTCTTCATTTTCCACAAATTCCTTATGTAGAGTTGTGACCATTAAATTATTTTTACATAATAAAATACTGTTGACTCAAAACGTTCTTGGTGATTATTTCATCTCAAAAAATGCACCACTCGGCATAAAACACAAACACAAGAGGATCAAACCATGAATAGTTCCGATTAATGGCTTGACAATACCATGCGCCTGAAATAATCAAAGGAAAAAGAAAGAGGAGGCTTTGAACTGGCGTAATGTTGTTCAATACCAATGTCCCGTCCGGGGTGTGTCCTCGTGGTGTAATGGTTAAAGTGATGGACTACGGAATCGTAGTACGCGAGTTCGTACTCCAATCGTGCTATTACGTTCACTTTCGAGCATATACCCTTGGGAAAGGTACGAACCCCCTTATCCTCCCAGCAATGGGTTAAATAGTACCACTACAGTTCTTCTAGGAGAATGGCTTTGGCATTAAATAACCTACAAAAGTTGATATGCCATTAAAACAAAAACAAAACAAACCAAACCAAACTATGTCCTCGTCCATACACCACAAGTGACTGTGGCAGAAGCAACCAAATATGGCTTTGAACTATTGCTCCATGCAATTCTCTCAACCGAACTGGTTCCCTCTGACATCTGTTTACCAAACTGAAATCCTAATTGCGTGCTAATTATATCCGGAATGATGATGACGTCATCCATAATGTATAGGAGTACCAGGAGTCTCATACGCATAGTTACTCTTGGACATTGGTCGACCAAGGACATTAAAAATTTGAAGTTAAAGGAGACTATGTTGAAAAAAAAATGCAAGACCTTTTTGAAGTATCTTTGAGCTACTCGATAGCGCGCATGTTTAAAATAATTATATTTACCCAACCCCTCCGCTCGGGCAGGATATGACACAAGGTCAATGATTTTGAGCGGAGTTTACCAGGTTTGAACTCGGAGTTTTCCTTCTCCAAGACTAGTTGCCTCACCAAGGCTGAACAACATAGTCTGCCCTACTATTTACCCATAGCTGGAGGGAAGATAATTGGATTCATACCTTTCCCAAAGGTATTAGTGCTATGTCAAATGCAATCAGTCTCATCCAGGATTTGAACTCGTGTCGCCGTGTCCATTCCCATACGACGATAACCATTACACCACGGGCAAGTTTAAAATAATAGTCGGTTTTCTAATTTTTTCGGATAAAGGCTTCAGTTCAAGTCGTAAGATTTATAGTAACTAAAAGCCATTTCTGCGGCAAATCAAAGAAAAGAAAACTTGGCAAAAATATTGAATATACGTCGGTGGATCATTAAATAAGTTTCCAGACTTTTTTCGTATAGGCACTTTTATTGACAGTACACATATGAAACACTAGTCCCCTTCGAAGTAATCTCCTTCGGCTGCAATGCACTTGTTGTACCGTTCCAACAACTTCTGCAAGGCCTCATCGAAGTCCTCTTGTGTGAGCGTGTCAATGACCTTCGTCACAGCCTCTTTCATCTTCTCAATTATCTCAGCCTGTGAGTTTAGGGAGTAACCAAAAGTCACAGGGGGCAAGGTCTGGACTATTGGGAGGCTGAGGAACTGTCTTGATGCCCATCTTGCTCAAATAGTCTGTGACATGGATGGAGTTGTGGACTGGTGCATTGTCCAGGTGGAAATGCCACTGACCCGATTTGAAGAGTGCTGGCCTCTTCCAACAGAATCTCTTCCTGAACTCCTTTAAAACCTCAACATAGTAACCCTAACCCTAAGCCTAACTCTTTGGCCAATCAACTCAGGTGTATTGACTTCCTTACTCCCCCTACACCTCTCATCATATCTCACAGACTCTTATGCCACTCAAAAACTGATGCTCGATTCATGCAAGATGCTCCAAAAGCAGTCTAAAGCATTCCGTACGTTTCTGTGGCATTTTTTCCAAGTTTAAAACACAATTTTATTGCATATCATTCTTCTAAAGTGTCCTCACGTCCAGATTACATTTTTGAAATTCACCAGCTGTGACAATCAGGCTTTTGTAGGGTGTATTCCAATTGCTGCTGTAGATGTTCTTTTGAACCTGAAATCATAAAAATTGGTCAGTCATCTCATAAGATGTATAGCAATAGCATACTGAATTTTCAAGTGTCTATGCCAATTTTAAATACCTGTACAAAAAAGTATGGAAACTTCTTGAAGGCCCCGCGTATGATTATCAACGAGTTTAAACATAAGTATATAATAGGTTTATGCATTTCTGTATAGATACTTTTGATTTTATTCTCGAAAATTTTCTAAAAATCATGTTGAAACAATTACCCAGTGTAATTCGGTTGCGTTTTAGTAACCGAATAGTTTCTATATATTTAATATTTTTCTCCTTTGTCTTTTAAAACAAAAGCGATTTTTATAACAATAATAACAGTTGAAAATTAACATGAATGAAAACAAAAGAAAGGTCAGAATCTCCCACTTCTTAAAAAGCAGAAAGCACTTTTCATTTACGTCTCAAGTTGTCGACACCGTAACCTTTCAACAGGAATATTGCAGTTCCCACCACTGTCGCTATTAGTTGATAAATTTAGAACCTTAAGAAATGACATAATACATAAACGCCCGCTCGTACTTATAGACAAATACACACCCAGTTCATTCATGAATTTTGAATTGAAGTGGTTACACATCCTCAAAAATGTAAATGCACACATTTTTTGTCAAAAAAGAAAACCCGTTTGCACTCAAACATTTGAAAACCCAAACGAAAGCATACCCAAACACACGTATGCATGGGCACTTGCACATATATACATACACATAAACGCAGACATTCACAAATGTTGATTAAACATTGAATAGTGCGCATCAAACCGTTGTCTTTAAAACGAAATGATCAATAAAACTGGAGGTGCCTGAGGTGTAATGGTTATCGTCGTAGGAATTGGACACGACGATATATGTTCAAATCCTGGACGAGACTGATTGCATTTCATATAGCACTAATATCCTTGGGAAAGGTATGGATCCAATTATTCTCCCTCCAGCTATGGGTAAATCGTAGGACAGACTAGGTTCTTCAGCCTTGGTGAGGCAACTAGTCTAGGAGAAGGAAAACTCTGAATTCAAACCTGTTAAACTTCGCTTAAAAATTGACCTTGTGTCGTGTCCTGCCCGAGCGGAGGGGTTGGTAAATAGAATAAAACTGGAGAAACTAAAGAAATTTACAAAGGAGACAATTAGAGAAAAAAATGATGAACAAGGTTGTTAGGACGATCTAACGGTCAAAGGGAGCTCAACCCTTTTCTGTTTCCTCCTCCCTTTTGACCCCTACTGTTTTGAGTTCTCGTGCGAATATGCGAGAACGGGACGAGATTACGGGTGGCAGCGTGAACGAAGGATGAGTTCAAATCCGGGAAAATAATTGTGGAATTAATTTACCTTTTTCCGAGGGAGCTGTGACACACAGCTCAAGCCACATTGATAAATGTATTGCGTACCATCAAAATGTGTTTGTCCTTGGAAATAAATGTTCTAGTCAAGTCAACTGTGAGTACTCTATTCATTTTTCTACTATATCTGTCATCGATGTGTTACACCCCACCACCATATTCGTCTTGGGATAGATCTTCTGTAAGACTCATTATTAGTTATGGTGTGTCGACACCCGCAGATGCAACAATGGTATTCCAAAAAGAAGAATTCAATGTAAAAGAAAGTTAACGTTATAACGTTTCGGTTCTAATGAACCATGATCAAGACTAGGAAAGGATGATATCAGGTGACGTTTAACACTATCTCTCGTGATGTTTTTATTTAATCTACAGCATGGTCTGAAACCGTCACGTGACTTATTTTTAAACGCAAACGCTGATTTATTGATTGAACAGTCACCCCCTTTCTCTGAATATATAATATTTCCTCCTCGTTTTTGTATCTTACTGAATATCCCTCTGTGATTTGATGTCACTTAATACCAGTCCTGATGATGGTTCATTAGACCCGAAACGTTATAACGTTGACTTTCTTTTACATTAAATTCTTCTATTTGGATTACATTGTTTTTTCATTTTTTCTCTATATTGTCGGATTCATTTCCATTATTCACTACCACATTGAAGACAATTACAAAAGATTTCCCTTCTTTATCAAATATATATATATATATAGATAGATATGAGTGAGAAGTGAACATAAATTGAAAAATCATACAAACAAATATAAACACAAATACAAGCACATAATATAAATTGATTTACCGTGACAAGAAAATCCGGCAAGCCCTGCGTATGACATACGGGAACACTGGACAGCTGTTTCGACCTTATTAGGTCTCATCAGCAGTGTATACCACCCAATGGAGATCGATCCACCGACCACAGAATGTTGGGCCGGTCTTCATCACACGCCGACGTTGCCTTATCAACCAGTCATCGTGAAAGTGGGATCAATGTTACGTAAGGGCTTACTGTTTTTTTTTTGTCATGGCAAATCAATTTATAATATAATTCCTCTATTTAAAAAATTTGAATTACAAGCATATAAATAAAAATTTATGGATTAGTATTGATATTTCATTTCATATTTGCATAAGAAACTACACACGCACACAAACACAGTCTCATACTTACCCCCCCCACACTTGTATATGTATGAATGTTATACATGAATTAGTGAGGTATATAGGAACACGCAAAGTCACATAAAATATCAACAAACAAATGGATGTGTATGTTTATATCCCTTTTTTTCAACATATGTACCGGACCATTGGTCTAATGAGTAGAGTGGTCGCCAATGGTCCTGGAGACCAGGGTTCAATCCCAGGTCAAGTCATACTAAAGACTCAAAAAATGGTACTTGATGCCGCCTTGTTTAGCACCCAGCACTATAAGTTGACGATCAAGGGTAAAGTGGAGCAATCCTTGGAATGGAGTAGCGCCCTCCCATACACCTTGGTATAGTATCTATCGAAAAGGGAGCCTTCGGGTCACCCTCGACTAAGGTCGACAACTTATCAAAATAAATGTATGAAAAACTAAACGTGTGTCCAGTTAATACTAGTCTTCATTTTACTTTTTTTACACTACTGAGGTATTCTTAAAATGTTCGGTTTGCTACTTATTTTTGATGTTGCCGCGTGGAGATTTCAGCGTATATTGCATTTTATGTCGATGGAAACCATACAAAAGCCATTTTCTCAGAAGTGTCCGGAAGTCAGTGGTTTTTGAAGTTACAATATTGCAATTAAGGTCTCAGCAAATTTAGCCTGACACTTAGAAAGAAAAAGAAAACGTGGGCGGACAAGGAAATTTAAGCATAGAAAGAAGGGGAATAGGAGAATAAGCGAAAAACTAGAAAGGACTATTTAATTAGAAGAGAGAAAGTGCGATGGAAAGCATGTGAAGAATGAAGTGTTTAAATAAAGAATAATGAGAAGAGGGAAAGGAAGTGGGAATAAAGAAAAGGTGAATCAACAAAAAAGAATTGAAAAAGTAAGATAAAAAAGATACAGAAGCAACAAAGAGTAAAAATCGGACCAAAATAATCCAAACCATTTTACAATATTTGGATGTTATAAAGAAAAGAAAAAAACTGCTTTATTGTAGATATGGCCGGGTAAATAAAAATCAGAAAGTTATTTGATCCTGGTAGGGCAACGTAGTGGAAATACTTGAAGAAGAATAGAAAGAAAACAAAGGAATTAGATGAATGAAATAAATTTAAGAAAATTTAAGAAAGAAGCAAAAGAAAAGGAAGGTGATAATAATGAGAATAATAAAAATGTTATTGTCACTTCTTTTGACTGTATTTTTCCCAGGATTCAATCGACTCTTTTTCTTATAAATTCAGACCGAAACTTGTAATTCTTACCTATTATATAATCAAGTTGAAAGCGGCATAATTTTGATTTGTGAAGGCAATTGAAAAAAATACCTCTTTATAAGATCGCTTTGAAATTTTCAGAGTCACTTTCTGATCCTGGATTAGAATCTGAGATGAATGATCAATAGCCTAAGGTTCGGGGATAAACAAAGAAACCTTTCAAGATGCCATAATTTGAATGAAGAACCGTAGGGAATTCCATACATGATAAATCAAATATATATATTGACCAACCCCTCCGCTCGGGCAGGATATGACACAAGGTAAAATATTCCATACATGATAAATCAAATATATATATTTACCAACCCCTCCACTCGGGCAGGATATGACGCAAGGTCATATATTCCTGACATGATAAATCAAATATATATATTTACCAACCCCCGACTCGTGCAGGATATGACGCAAGGTCAAATATTCCAGACATGATAAATCAAATATATATATTTACCAACCCCTCCGCTCGAGTAGGATATGACGCAAGGTCAAATATTTCATACATGATAAATCAAATATATATATTTACCAACCCCTCCGCTCGAGCAGGATATGACAAAAGGTCAAATATTTCATACATGATAAATCAAATATATATATTTAACCCCATCCGCTCGGGTAGGATACGACACAAGGTCAAATTTTAAGCGGAGTTTGACAAGTTTTAATTTAGAGTTTTCCTTCTCCTAGACTAGTTACCCCACCAAGGCTGAAGAACCTAGTCTTCCCTACTATTTACCCATAGCTGGAGGGAGAATAATTGGATTCATACCTTTCCCAAGGGTATTAGTGCGATGTGAAATGCAATCAGTCTCGTCCAGGATTTGAACTCGTGTCGCCATGTTCCTTTCCTACGACGATAACCATTACACCACAGGCATATTTGGCATATATTCACGTTTACCACTCTCATTAGATGCACATTCGATTACTTACAGTGGGATTAACTGGTAACTTTTCCACTCCCATAAGCTGAGTTGCCTAGTCTGCTGGGGCTGTAGGATGGATAAACTGCTTCTCTGCAGAGGAGTAAGACTTCCTCACAACGAGTTTTCTGGATATGACTTTAAACAATCTGATGGTAAGGTTTTCCAGTAATGCTGGAGCTTTGGGAAATGTGGCGTATCCCTTCATTGCCATTGCTCCCAGGTTCACTTTGGCCCGGATTGTAGCACCTGATAGAGTCCTATCTATGGGTCAAATAGAATTAAACTGTGTTGGTTGAGATGGGACTGTTTTGACATTTAAACTGTGTACTTATGCTAAACTGAATTGTTTGAAACAGAACTGTTTTAATATTTAAACCGTGTACTTATGCTAAACTAAATTGTTTGAAATAAAACTGTTTTTATATTATTATGCTAAACTGAATTGTTTGAAAAAGAACTGTTTTTGACATTGAAACTGTACTTACGCTAAACTGAGTTATTTGAAATAGAATCGTCTGGACATTTAACTGTGTGCAAGTAAAAAAAACTATACTTTTATTAAACTGAATTGTTTGAATTAGAACTGTTTGACTAAACTGAAAACTTGAAATAGAAATGTTTGGACAATGAAACTGTTTCCTTATGATAAACTGAATTGTTTGAAATAAAACTATTTGTAAAAAAATGTATTTGGCATTAAATAGCATACAAAGGTTGATATGCCATAAAACCAAAACAAATCATCCAACAAATATAAGCTGAGGACACAACATTCTATGAGTGAGTTAGTTGTTGGGTGGCTGTGTGGTTACATCTGTGTGCTTTTTTTCTATTGCTAATTCATATTAAAGTTTTGTTGTGGTCTTGAAGGGCCAGAAATGAATGATACAAAGAAATGTAAGGTTTACAGCAATGCAAAAAACGGAAATTCAGACAGTAACGGTTACCGGTAGTTGATTGACACACTTGTTTCGTTTATCGAGCCAGTCACTATTTATTGTGTCGGGGAAGGTCTATGCAGTGACATCATGGGGTTTATAACCATAACAGGTTTCACCTCCTTTCTCATGGATAATACACTTGATGAGAACTAAATAATTAACCAGCCAAAATGAACTAACCTCTTGAAGATCAATAAATAAAGATTTATCAAAAATGAAGTAGTTCAAATATGTTGTTTAATTTCTGCTTTTTTAGTTGTAATCTAAATTTAGCGTGAACAGCCTTATTTATAGTAGAATTAACGTCATAGGATAATGAATTAATTTGTTAGAATTAATTTGAGACAGTTTTCTATTTTTCTTTATTTATTTTGTTGTAAAATAATTAGATTTTTGAAAACTTAAAATGTATCATTGCAACCATATTTTTATGACACATAAACTTCATTCTGATCCTCTCGAGTAGAAATCTCCTTATTACCACATCTATTGGTTAGATAGTATCACTACTGTTCTTTTACAAGTATGGCTTAGGAATTAAATTACACACAAAAGTTGGTATGCCATTAAACTAAGAAACCAAACCAAACCAAACCTGATTCTCTTTGGTTTACAGTTAACTTTAAATGTAAAAATAAAGCTGGTGACCGTAGTCGAGGGCGACCAGAAGTCTCCCTTTTCGATAGCTTCTACACCGAGGTGTAGGGGAGGGCGCAACTCCTTTCCCTTGATTGCTCCACTCTACCCTTGATAGTACCTTATATTGCTGAGTATTAAGCAAGGAGGTATCAAGTATCATTTCTAAAGTCTTTGGTATGACGCGACCTGGAACAGAACCCAAGTCTCCCGGACCATTGGCGAAAACTCTACTCACTTGGCCAATGACCCAGTTAAATGTAGAATATCTTTTTGTGGTGTCAATGGTTATTTAATTATAAAAGAACATTTTATTAATTCATTTGTTTTCTCAAAAAGAAAATTTTATTAATTCATTTGTTTTCTCAAAATCTCAAATGGATTAATTAAAGTCCAGAAACTAAAAAAAGATGTAAAAATTCAATATAAGCAATTGTTTTGTTTAACAATTAAAAAAATTAAATTCAAAATTAGTTATTTATTTACAATATAAACTAAAATACTTCTTTGTAAAATTTAAAAAATCTTTACCTACTTAAGAAGCTTTTTTGAACTTAAAACAGGATCGAAAACGTGTTAAAAGTACGCAAAAGGTTTTTGATTTACAAAGACAGAAAATATCCCAGACCATAAGGTGTGATTTTATTCTTTAGATTCAAAAAGTGTTCCAAGCAAAAAAGACAAACAAAGCAAACAACTATTTAAAAAATTTCAAGTATGCATTAGAATTGGCATCTGTCATGGAATTGATGTTATACACTTATATTATATGGGAACTTTGTTCTATGATCGGTTAGCTACATTAATTTGGACCTTGTTCTACGATTGGCCAGCTCCTAAATACTCACTTCACTTCATCTCTTCTTCAGTCGCCTCGAATTGTTGTTTCAGTCGTTCTGATGTTTCCTTCGTTTGCCATTCTTGATCTTGTTCGTTGGTGACGAATGACAACGGACTCATATCGTGTGCACATTTTACTTTTTATATCTTGACAACTTTTACAACATTATAACTTGTTCGGCCTAAATCAGAAATCAAGATGGAGCATTCTACTGGTCAGATCGGGTATTTCTCACCTACTAACTTATTTTAATTCCACAACCGTTTTGGTCACCTGACTGAAACCATCCAATCAGAGATACTTTGATCTTAGGTTCAATTCCTGTCAATCAAGCTGGTTGACACTTACTGCATCTTTCCATTAGTTTAACAGCCCAGGACTTCATTTAAGTGTTACACTACGTGTCAAATTAGATATCCCCTATCTATTTTGTGACAAAGAGACCCTGTTTTAATGCACCAGGATGCAACGGGTTGCTATCATTACAAGTGAAGAACATGGTAAAACAGACATTATTCATAAGTCCAGTGACAAGACTATCAATAATATGAGACAGGGATCCTATGATGCATTTTAATATTTGCATCTTGAAGATAAATATCATTTTGGAATAGCATATGATGGTTCGAATTCTTTCAAATTTACTACTTGTTTGCCAATGGTCCAGGAGACCTGGGTTCAGTCCCAGGTCTCGTCATACCAAAGATTTTAACACTCAGAAAATAAAGTACGTATCAAGGGTAAAGTGGAGCAATCTAGGGAAAGGAGTAACGCCCTCCTCTACACCTCAGTGTAGTAGCTATTGAAAAGGGAGCCTTTTGGTCGCCCTCGATTACGATCGCCAACTTTACTTACTTTATTGATAATTTTATTCTAGTATTATTCTTTACTGGACCATTGGCCAAATGAGTAGAGTGTTCGTCAATGGTCCGGGAGACCGGGGTTCAATCTCAGGACGAGTCATACCAAAGACTCAAAAAATAGTTCTTGTTGCCGCCTTGCTTAACACTCAGCATTATAAGGTAAGGATCAAGAGTAAAGCGGAAAGGAGTAGCGCCCTCCTCTTCACCTCGGTGTAGTAGCTATTGAAAAGGGAGCCTTCTGGTCACCCTCGACCATAGTTGCTAACTTTACTTACTTGTGCACGAATTTCTATGCCTATCGCTTCATGGTTCAAGACAATTCAGTCACCTACAGAGAAATTAAACTCCCTTCCACCAATTTGCAGGAAGCGAGGCATGTTTGCTAACACGTAATCTAAGAGATTCTGTAACCTTGAAACATATTAAAAAAAACTGTGAGTTGCGTTTTATATTTTTGAAGCCAAGTTATTTATAAATTTCTTATTATGTTTGAATTTAAACTTGATAAAGTTATTTGTTGCCCTTAAATTAGGTTTTCATAGATATATGTTCTTGCATAGAATGTGTAAACAATTAAGCCTGCACATAAGCTGAAAACAATGTGATCTTATATAATCTAATTTTAACAGTATTCTGTTTGCAAAACGTAAAGATATATCTAGACTGTTTTACTGATAATTAACAGGAATTGAGCAACACCAACTAGGATAATAGACCATATTCATAAATAATGTGCGAAATAAACTTATTGTTTGCGAATCTAGTAACCACATAATGGCAGGTGCATCGCGTAATAATCACTAAGACAAGTAGACAGCGCTCATTTAATAAAACACTTGAGATAATTTCAAAGGTCAAGGAAAAAGGAACTGCTATATTTGGCGGTGACCAAAATTATGACGTCAAATGATGGAAAAGAAAGTAATAGAAAGAAAGAAAAAGAACGAGTACTAGGATCCTCCCTTCTCAAATATCTTTTGAACTCAAACGATAAAGAAAAAATTGCCGCTGAATTTGTTCAGCTTCTTATCAAAGCAACATATTAAATGTATAGAATATATAATTTCTGAAAAGTTCCCCAATTTGCCAAAGGGAAAGCTTCTGAATTTTCCTTCAAGCATATTCAAGAAATATAGCTTCTTGCAGCACTTAGATTAATTCAATTAAATCAATATTTATTAAGATATCTCATGTTCTATGTCTAAAAATGGCCTTTCTCTTCCTTTCTTGTGGCCTAGTCGGCTGGGAAGTAGAATACACCGACGGCATCTCTACAGAGGGGTAAGACTTCCACAATGAGTGTCTTGGATATCAGACGAAACAATCTGATGGTGAGGTTTCAGTAATGCTGGAGATTTGGTTTGGTTTCTTTGTTTATTGGCATATCAACCTTTGTAGGTTATTTAATGTCAAAGCTATACTCCTAGAAGAATAGTAGTGGTACTATTTAACCCATAGCTGGGAGGATAAGGGGGTTCATACCTTTCCCAAGGGTATTTGCCCGAAAGTGAACGTAATAGCACGACTGGAGTTCGAACTCGCTTACTACGATTCCGCAGTCCATCGCTTTAACCATTACACCAGGAGGATACCCCTGGAAATTTGGGGAATGCAGAATATCTCTTCATTGCCATCGATCCTCTCTGGAGTGGTAACACCGGATAGTTTCCAATCTATGGGTCAAATAGAAGTTTGACTTTTAAACTGTGTACTTATGCTAAACTGAGTTGTTTGAAATAAAACTGTTTGATCATTAAACTGTGTGTAAATAAATGACAGATGTTTAATTGAATTGTTAACCTACAATGGTTGATTTGCCATAAAACCCAACCAAACGAAATCATGTATATTTGATATATACGTATAAAGAGAATTTGGCATTAAATAACCTACAATGGTTGATATGCCATAAAACCCAACCAAACGAAATCATGTATATTTAATATATACGTATAAAGAGAATTTGGCATTAAATAACCTATAAAGGTTGATATGTCATACATACCAAAGCAAAGCAAAGCAAACCAAACTTACCTCTTTATTGAGTTTAGAAAGATTCAGGAAAATTAAGGAATTTATGAAAACATAAACTACGCCTCTGGTGAAGACTGAACTCACAATAGCTTGTGGCATAAGGAATTGTTATTTAAAACATGAGGAGGGAGAACAAGTAAAATCATCCTAAGATAAGCAAGATGAATTAAGAAATATATCAATATACATCGACTGCATCTCTGCAGAAGGTTAAGATTCGCCTCCAACGAGTGACGTGGATACGACATTAAACAATCTGATGGCGAAACTCTACATTTGGAGAATTGGGGAATGTTGAGTACCCCTTCACTGTCAATACTCCCAGGTCCACTCTGACCTAGAGTAAAGTAAGTAAAGTTGGCGATTGTAGTGGAGGGTGACCTGAAGGCTCCCTTTTCAATAGCTACTACACCAAGGTGTAGGGGAGGGCGCTACCCCTTTCCCTGGCTGGCCTAGAGTGGTAGCACTTAATAGGGTCCTCTCTATGGCTAAAGACGAACAAACTATGTGTGCTAACAAATGACTGATCTTAAATTGTGACTGTTATATAGCAATACTTGAAACTATTCAACTGCGCACCCCCCCAAATCTTGGGCATGTTTGAGAATGTTATCTACAAAAATTGTTTACAAATCATATAAATATTTAATGTATATGTATAAATCATGTATATCTAATATACATACATAAAAAGGATTTGGCGTTAAATAACCAACAATTGTTGATATTCCATAGAACCAAAGCAAACCGAATCATATATTTCTATATATATGTATAAACAGGATTTAGCATTAAATAACCAACCCTAGTTGATATGCCATAAAACAAACTTAACCAAATTATATATATCTAATATGAAGGTAGCAGAAAAAACATAATCCAAATAGGTGAATATATTACGATGTGAAGTCGACGTTAACGCTTCGGTTTCAGTAACCATCATCAGGACTTGGATATCAAAATTGTTCACATAGCGATGGATGCTTGCTTTGTCTCGTTTCTTTGGGAAATCCAACATTTTCAAATATCAATCCACGTGCCACATATTTTCTTATGACTTTTGAATTTGAACCCTATGTGCATATTTGTGTATCTTTTCGTTGTATATTTCTCATTTGCTCCTGTCATCTCAGCAAGCATCCATCGCTATGTGAACTCTTCTGATGCCCAAGTCCTGATGATGGTTAAGAAAGAAAAAAAAATTAGAATCTTAATTACAAACTATTAGAATCTTCAGCTAAGTTATCAGAATGGAATTTGGAAAAATGTGCCATGATTTTATGTTTGTTTATTATGTTTTATGGCACTTCAACCTCATCGGTCATTCAATGCCGAATCAAGTTAAAGAAAATAAGTCAGAAAAGAAATTCACGGGAGAGGTCTTAGGAATTAATGATAAATTTTAGATTATTAGTTGGTTATTTGTTTGTTTTTTATTAGGAGTTTATTTGTAGGGAATCATGTTCATAACCCCCCCCCAAAAAAAAACAAAAAAAAACCTGTGAAACAGTTTGGAGAAGGGATCAGTTTGTTAGAATATATCTAGTAAAGAAAGGGTTTATAGAAGTAATTTGGTCTTATTGTAACTTTCTTTAGATTTTTGTGTATAACTTCGCTGTTTTTAAAAATGATATTGATAATAAAAAGGAAAAGAGGAACAACTGAAAGAATAGAATTGTCAAATCAGAAAAAAACTATGAGCGCATTTGGAGAAAATACAAACTACGATTATATGGGAATATTAGAAGTGGACAATATCAGGCAAACGGAGATGCAAGAAAAATAAAAGAAAATCTCTTTTGAGGAAACCCTCCGGCAGAAATCTAATCAAGGGAATAATTACTGGGTTGTCTCCCTTGTAAGGTACTCTAGACCCTTCACAAATAAGAAAAAGAAATACAGTCTAAAGGAGGAGATTGATGACGATGTAAAAGGCTTTGCAATAGACTGAGCAATACAAGGTTTCGAAGAATATATAAACAAGCTGGTTGGTTGGTTGGTTTTACGGCATATGAACCTTTTTCAGGACATTTAACGCCGAATTAACTCATTCTAATAAAAGCTTGCTAGTTTTGCTTTGTTTAGTTTAGTTTTATGGAATATCAACTATTGTTGGTTATTTAATGCCAGATTCATTTTAATACATATAAACAGTTCTATTTCATACAATTCAGTTCTGTATAAGTATATTTTTTTGTTTACACACAGATTAAATGTCAAAACAGTTCTATTTCTAACAAATCAGTTTAGCATAAGTACACAGTTTAGTTCAATTGGACTCATAGGTAGGACCCTATCAGGTGCTATCACTTCGGGTCAGTGTGGACTTCGGAATGATAGCAATGAAGGGGTGCCCCGCATTCTCCGAAGCTCTAGCATTACATCAGAATGTTTAGTGTCATAGAGAAACAACGGAAGGAGTAGAAATGCCAAATCAGGAAAGAGTCAGAACGCTTGGAGAAAAGGAAAATTACAAGTACTTGGGAATACTGGAAGCAATTACATCAAACAAAGACGAAAAAAAAAAAAGGAAGAAAAGACTATCTCAGAAGAAGGAGAAAAGTTCTTGAAACTTAGCTCTGTAGCAGAAATCTTATCAAATGAATAAACATTTGGATAGTTTCCCTTTTAAGATACTCTGGACTATTCTTAAAATGAACAAATGAGGAACTAAGACAAATGGACAATGATATTGATGACAATACACAAGGCCTTATACCCGAAAGATGACATCGACAGACTCTACGAAATAGGAAAATAAGAAGGAAGAGAACTCGACTGCATTGAGGATTGCAGGGATAAAACAATTCGAGAAGAAGGAAGAGGACTCGACAACATTGAGGATTGAATAGATACAATAATTCAAGAAGAAGGAAGAGGACTCGCCAACATTGTGCATTGCATAAATACAGCAATTCAAGAAGAAGGAAGAGGACTCGAGAGCATTGAAGATTGAATAGATACAGCAATTCAAGAAGAAGGAAGAGGACTCGCCAACATTGAGCATTGCATAAATACAGCAATTCAAGAAGAAGGAAGAGGACTCGACAGCATTGATGATTGCATAGATACAACAATTCAAGGACTCGAGGACCAACTTAGAAAGAATAAAGAAAAACTAATTACACTAGCCGGTAACAGCACTGGAAACATTAGGTCCAGCAGAAAAATAAAAACTAGGAAACAGAAATTAGAAGAACTATGAATATTTTAAGCAACCAACTAGCGAAATTTCACACGAGAAGATGTGGACATGGCTAAAAAAGAGAAACCTCAAGAGAGAAACGGATTCTCTCCAAATTGTAGCTCAAAACAACGCCAAAAGAACCAATTGTATTCAAGCAAAATAGACTATATGCAAGAGAATAGAAAGTGTGGAAAGAGAGGTAAAACGACTAGTCATATAAAAAGCGAATGCAATAAACTAGTATAAAAGAAGTACAAGACTAGGTGGGGAAATTCCACTGGGAATTGTGCAAGAGATTAAATCTTGACCTCACTATCAAATGGGATCTACACAAACCAGAATCTGCCCAAGAGAATGAAATGCATAAACTTCACAGGGATTTTGTGATACAAACAGAACACTTAATCCAAGCCAGAAACCAGACCTAATGTTAATTAACAAAGGAAAAGAACCTGGCGTCTTGTAGATTTTGCCGTTCCGGCGGAGTGAAAATCAAAGAAAGCGAAAAGATCGAAAAATACTTGGATCTTGCCAGATCTTGTCCCGTCGCACATACATAAGAAGAAAAACAAGCAAACAAAAACAAACAAACAAAGAAGGCAGATATCCATTCGGCTTGGCCCCGTTCTTCGAGGAATGAAGGAGACGAACATGACTCAAAGTTATAATAGGAATCGGAGCGTTTATAACAAAGAAACAAACAAATATTAATAACAACGTGAAAGGCGAAATATCCAATCGACTTGGAGGTTATTTTTTCGGGGAATTGTGTGTGTAAAACATAAGTTAGATGGTTAGTTGGTTGGTTGTTTAGTTGTGTTTTATGGCATATCAACCTTTGTTGGTTATTTAACGCCAAATCCATTTTTATACAAATAGTCAGTTCTATTTCAAACAATTTAGTTTAGGATAAGTACGCAGTTTAAATGTAAGTACACTTTAATTGTGAAAAACATTTCTCTTTCAAGCTATTCAGTTTAGTCAAACAGTTTTAATTCAGCTAATTCAGTTTAGTATAAGAACAGATTTTGTTTACACACAGTTAAATGTCAAAACAGTTCTATATCAAACAATTCAGTTTAGTGTAAGAACAGTTTCAACGTCAAAAAAACAGTTCCATTTTAAATAATTCAATTTGGCATAAGCATGCTGTTTAAATGTAAGTACAGTTTAATTGTCAAAAACATTTCTATTTCAAGCTATTCAGTTTAGTCAAACTATTCAGTTTAGCATCAGTATGCAGTTAGTTCTATTTAATCCATAGAGAGGGCCCTATCAAGCCGGGCCAGAGTGGAACTGGAAGCAATGGCAATGAAGAGGTGCTCCGCATTTCCTAAAGCCCAAGCATCACTAGAACTTCACCATCCGATTGTTTAGTGTCATATCAAGGACACTCATTGAGGGGTCTTACCCCTCTGCAGAGGTGCAGTTGGTGAATTCTACCGCCCCAGCCGACTGGGCAACATAAGTTAGAATATAAAAGTTAATGAGAGAGAGAGAGAAAGAGAGAGAAAGACAGAGAGAGAGAGAGAGAGAGAGAGAGATTCGACATGTGGGACTTATCTGTTTCAGAGAGATATCTGGCAGTTTTTACTAAAGGTGTCATCATATTTGTGTTTCTTTTCTCGCATTTTTCTGAGGGAATGCCGTAGTTTCATTTATTCTTCTGCACTAAGGCTTATCCGATACTGATTTGTTTAGTGTGCGAGTGTGGCTCATTTGCTGAACCCAAACTAAAAAAATATGTCTACCGATTTTGTCAGTAAATCTTTACGTCACCGTAGTCAATCGAGAACTCACTTTCTTCCCCTTTTTTTCGATTCCGCGTTCGCTTTAACGCCTTTTCCTTTGAGTTTGTTTCCAAACACTGACTGTCCGACCGATTTCTGCCGATACACTCTATTCTTAACTTAGGCGTTTGCTTGTTGCTATGACTTGGATTTCGGAATTATCCTACGTTCATCTCCACACTCGTTTTTCTCTCATTGTTCTCATAGCCTTTTTATCGCTCTGTCTCTGTAATCCTTATTATTGTGTCTCCCTTTCTCCCCTCTCTCTCTTTCTCTCTCTCCGTCACGTGGTATATGCCCAAACCAGAATCCACACAAAAGAATGAGACGCATAAAATTCTTGGGAATTTTGAGGTACAAACTGATCACAAAACCTCGACCAGAAGGCCAGACCTAGTGTTAATTAACAAGAAAAGAAGAAGTTATCATTTTGTGGATTTTAGTGTTCTAGCGGACCATAGAAGAAGAAGAAGAAAAAAAAAAAAAAAGAAAGTGAAAAGAGAGACAAATACTTGGGCCTTACCAGAGAACTGAAAAAAACTGCGGAACATGAGAATGACAGTGATACCAATTGTAGTTGGAGCACCTGGAACGGTCTCAAAAGGATTGGAAAAAAGACAGAAAGAATTGGAAATCAGAGGAAGAATCGAAATCATCGAGGCAAAAACACTCTTAAGATCAGCTAGAATACTCAGTAGAGTCCTGGAGATCTGAGGAGATTTGCTGTCACTTAAACTCCTGTGAAAAGCAAACAACTAACGCTGGTGTAAAAAAGCATGCAAGAAGTAAAAAATATATGCTAAGACCTGGAAATAGAAATTGAGAAAATGTTGCACTTAAAATTACTACCGTGCCAGTAATAGGGGGAGCACTGGATATAATCAAGAGAAACACATTTAAACGTATTACCAAGGTACTATTTACCAACCCCTCCGCTCGGGCAGGATATGACACAAGGCCAATTTTTAAGCGGAGTTTAACAGGTTTGAATTCAGAGTTTTCCTTCTCCTAGACTAGTTGCCTAACCAAGGCTGAAGAACCTAGTCTGTCCTACTATTTACCCATAGCTGGAGGGAGAATAATTGGATTCATACCTTTCCCAAGGGTACTAGTGCAATGTGAAATGCAATCGGTCTCGTCCAGGATTTGAACTCGTATCGCCGCGTTCATTTCCTACGGCGATAGCGACTAGACCACGGGCACCTCCTTGGTAAACGTATTACCAAGGTACAGAGCAATTCCAGTTAATATGAAATGCTAGAAATGCACTTTGCGAAACTGCTCATCTCCTCAGGAGAGTTTCATAAATGTGACTGGAAAATATTAGAAAAAGGGGCTGCAAAAGCGTAAATACATAGAACGCATATAATCACTACCGTCCCTTACGCTAGGTCTTAGGTGAAAACCTGGTGAAGTAATCTAAGAAAGTAAGTATGTAAAAAACTGAAAATAAAACTGAAAATTAATAATAATAACAATTATAAAAGTAATAATAATGTACTTGTCATAAATATTCTTTAGATATGCAGTATTTTGGTTTGATTTGGTTTGGATTCATAGCACATCAACCATTATAAGTTAATTCCAAATCCATTTTATACATATGAACTGTTCTATTTAAAACTATTTAGTTTACCATAAGTACGTTGTTTTGTTTTATTCAACCCAGAGATAGGATCCTATCGGGTGCTACCACTTCGGTCAGAGTGGACCAGGGAGTGATGGCAATGAAGATGTACTCTGCATTCCCCAAATAACCTGCATTATTGGAGCCTAACCATCAGATTGTTTAGTGTCATGTCATGTTGGGTGGGGATGTCTTCTTTCTCTGCAAACATTCAGTCGGTGTATTCTGCAGTCCAAACTGACTGGTCCAATGAAATCAGTAAGAACGAAATATTTTCATACAGCCTAATATATATAAAGTAAGTTAGCGACTGTAATGGAGGGCGACCAGAAGGCTCCCTTTTCAATAGCTACAACACCGAGGTGTAGGGGAGGGCGCTACCCATTTCCCTGAATTGCTCCACTTTACCCTTGATCCTAACCTTATAATGCTGAGTGTTAAGTAAGGCGGTATCAAGTACAATTTTTTTTTGCATCTTTTGTATGACTTGGCCTGGGATTGAACTCTAGTCTCCCTGACCATTGGCGAACACTCTACCTATTAGGTCAATAACATTAATATATATACATATAATATATATACTATGGCAGTAAATTTATTATCCTGAACTTTAGTAGACAAGAACACAGGATTAGTGAATACAGAATAAAGATATAGTCCAACGATAGTATTGGCTTCCGATATTACGGTAGCAAGTGCGATCTTGGAGTAAAAGTCAACAAATATACTTTTGATCTATCATATTTACCCAGCCCCTCTGCTCGGGCAGGATATGACACCAGGTCAATTTTTTAAGTGGAGTTTAACAGGTTTGAATTCAGAGTTTTCCTTTTCCTAGACTAGTTGCCTCACCAAGGCTGAAGAACTTAGTCTGTCCTACTATTTTGCCCATAGCTGGAGGGAGAATAATTGGATTCAACTTTTCCAAATGGTATTAGTGCTATGTGAAATGCAATCAGTCTCGTCCAGGATTTGAACTCGTGTCACCGTGTCTATTTCCTGCGATGATAACCATTACACCACGGGCACTTTTGAAACTTTTGATGTATCTTCAAGTTTCATGTATGAATAATGATTGTGTTGCGTTCTGGTTAGTGAACGCTTGTAATATTAAATAAAGGACAAACCACGATATGAGAGGAAATAGAGATATATTCTCAGGAAAAAGTATATACAATAGAGAGACTATTAGTAGACAAGAACTAAGGATTAGTGAATACAGAATAAAGATATAGTCCAACGATAGTATTGGCTTCCGTTATTACGGTAGCAAGTAAGGTGATCTTGTGCGACCTCCAGTCTCCAACGCTCTAATACTATTCCTATAAGAAGCTGCTCTTCACCTTTTAGTCTGCCGCTGGTATTAGTTGCTACTGCTATATATGGCAGATGGACTAGTTCATTTTGTGGAAGAAGGTGGGTGATACCCAACAGATTGGAGAAATGTCACTTGAAGTGGTATTATAAATCAAATCAAAGTCCAGAGAGATTAAATTGTTAATGACGGATGTTTTTGAAAGAACACACACACACACACACACACACACATACAAGTGTACGTTTTAGATAGATGGATATTATCATTTCTGTTTCTGGCTGTACATATAACCTAACGAGAGATTAATTTGCCAATTGCTTATTTGACTGCTTTTTTTGTCAGTCATTGTGGCTTGCTCGTGACGGGACATTTCATGAAGATGTTTGGAAAAATAGTCGAGTAAATTGGAAAGGAGGAATTAAATTCATATCATTACCACAATGGATTGTAGGAAGGGAATCTTAAGAACTTCAGTCGCAATTCGAACCTTTATCGTCGATTATGCTTTCTAAATTGTTAACAGCTTTGTATATATATATATATATATATATATATATATATATATATCAACTTCTCTAATCATATATGATATTTTAATATATATATATATATATATATATATAGATGTATATATAAATCACAATCATCATCATTTCACGATGCAAGCACGGATTTCCCTGACTCTCTCTCGCTATTCGTCCCTATCATCCATCACTCCCGGCAGGTCTTCAAGACATTTTGCGTCCATATAGAGCTGTTGTAGGTAAGTTCTTGTCGGTTGGCCAACACTGGCACGTTCATCGGAAGAGGTCCGTCAGAGAAAGTCATTCATCAGTTCGTCCTTGCTTCTCCAGCAGTGGTCCCACATGCCTTGTTCATCTTATTTGGATGGTTTTAGATAGGGGAATTGGGTGACCGTACAACTGCTGTTTTGTGGGATTTTGATGTCTGCATGTCTCTCTCTCTCTCTCTGTGCATGTGTTTAAGAGAGAAAGTTTTATAGTGAATACGACCAGGGATGATACAAAGTGGCAACATCTTAATCTAGCATTCCTATGAGGTGACGAAAAATCAACAAAATGTAGTGATATGGTAAGATGCAGTTGGCACACTCTTGGTGAGTGGTAATGTTGTATTAGGCCAAACCCATGCCTGACTCAGTCATCATCAGATAAAAACTTTCTTGGCCACATTATTGTTTTGTTTGCGGCAGCATGTGTTTATAGTATCATACTTAAATTCAAATTTCATTATTTAAAAATAAAATAATAACAAGTCAGACATCGTTAATGTTTAAATGGTGTTACAAGTTTTTATATGTCGGATAAACTACCTATAAAATGTAAATATGGAAGTAAATAATGAACAAAAATCCGACAGAATTGTGAAAAATTGAAAAACGAAGCAACCAAAAAGCGAGGAATTTATTAGAAGGAAAGTTTACGTTAAAACGTTTCGGTTATAATGAGCCTTCATCAGGACTTTAAAATGGTGAAACGAGTGTGGATCGGAAAACGACGGATGGATGTGTGTGTGTGTGTGTGTGTGCGTGTGTGTGTGTGTTCTTTCAAAAACATCTATCACTGATGAAGACGTACAGTTAGTTAAATATTTCATTTCTTCTTCTAATAATTTTATAACGCTGGATAAGTATCACGAATCACGGAGGTGTCCGTGGTGTAATGGTTATCGTCGTAGAAAATGGACACGGCGACTCGAGTTCAAATTCTGGACGAGACTGATTGCATTTCACATAGCACTAATACCCTTGGGAAAGGTATGAATCCAATTATTCTCCCTCCAGCTATGGGTAAATAGTAGGGCAGACGAGGTTCTTCAGCCTTGATGAGGCAACTAGTCTAGGAGAAGGAAAACTCTGAATTCAAACCTGTTAAGGAGGTGCCCGTAGTGTAATGGTTATCGTCGTAGAAAATGGACACGGCGATTTGAGTTCAAATACTGGACGAGACTGATTGCATTTCACATAGCACTAATACCCTTGGGAAAGGTATGAATCAAATTATGGGTAAATAGTAGGTTCATCAGCCTCTTGGAGAGGGAAAACTCTGAATTCAAATATATATATAATATAATTCAAATATATATATAATATAATTAATTCAAATATATATAATATAATATATATATATAATATATATATATAATATAATGAATTCAAATATATATATAATATAATTAACTTTGTCCATTTGCTTAGGTAATGTTTACTTGTTTTCACTGTCTCTATGACTTCATCTTTGTGGTACTTATTTGATTTTATCTATTTATTGTTTATCGTTAATGAGCGGGCAACTCGAGTCCTATTCTCATTGTCTACCATAGGACCAACGTTTTGTACAGTAAAGAAAGAAGTTCGCAGAAAAAGAAATACTCAAACTCGAAGGTAAGGGAAGAAAATATAGCAGGCGTTTATTATTCAGCTATGATCGCTGCAACTCGAAAAGTTCATTTCAGTTGCGTCCTTCTTCTCCCTTCCTCTCGGTGGTGACGGGGTGTGGGTGAGAGCTGGCTGTTTGACACACACCTGACAGGTCGTAGCAGACTGGGCTAGGACGGGTCAGGGCCTCGGAACCTTTAACGCACCCGTTTTGACAACTGCCTTCAACTCTGCCAAAATATCGTTACTTGTTTTCTTATACAGAGATTTTGGAGAACAAATCGAAGATCCTCGAATGTTCGATGTCACCAGTGAAACACGTGATAATACATCTGTGATTATTTTAAAATCACGTCTAACTTTGCAGGTCATTCTGCCCGCACGCGCTGATCTCGTGACATCTTCACTGATTAACGACAGCGCCCGTCCGTAATATTACAATTGAAGGGAATTCATTTTTTTTCAGAAAGCATGTCAATGTGATTGGCTTCAGTACACACTCTCTTTATATGATGTTCTGTTAACACAACCTTCTATTTCTAACTCTGGGCCATTGGTTTGGTTTTATGGCATATCGACCGTTGTAGGTTATTTGATACCAAATCTCCTTTATGCATATATATTAAATATACATGATATGGTTTTGGTTGTGTTTTATGCCATATCAACCATTATAGGTTATTTGATGCCAAATCGTCATTATGCATATATATTAAATATATATGATTTGGTTTGGTTTGGTTTGCTTTTATGGCATACCAACCATTGTTGGTTATTTAATGCTAAGTCCTCTTTATTAAATATATATAATTTGGATTGGTTTGGTCTTATGTCATCTCAACCATTGTTGGTTATTTAATGCTAAATCCTCTTTATATATATATATAGGGTGGAACGATAAAATTGTCGTCCTAAAGAAAACAACACTACAGCTTTATCTTAAAACTTTTATTGAAAAAAAATCAATCCAGGTACCTTGATTATGTAGTAGAGCTGACATCTATTCAATGTAGCCGCCTTCAGCCTCAATTCCCGCCTTGACACTGATCCGGAACTAGGAGCATGCCTTATCCACAAGCGCCGGCGAATACTCGGCGATAAGGCTGGTTTTGGTCATGTTGGGGATGTTCTCGACGTATGACCAAAGGAAGTAGTCCAGCAGGTTCAGGTCGGGGGAAGAGGGGGGCAGTGAAAGAAGGGTACAAAGTCGTAACACTCCTTCTGAAGCCAAGCCTGGGTCTCTTTGGACTTGTGGGCCGGCGCCGAGTCCTGCTGCCAGACCCAGAGTCTGCCACCGGCCACCTGATTGCACCAGGGGATCACCACACCGCTGGGGAGTTTCATCAATGATTGCCTGGAGCTTTTCGATGAACTCCTAGGTCCGGGTCTTCCTGGCGGTGTCCTCAGCCTTGGGCTTCCGTTCCACCACCTCCAAAGGGTTGTCCGATGCGTTGAGCTGTGCCCTCAAGCGTTGAACCGTCCAGATTTGCATTTTGTGGGTGCTGGCAATGGTCCTGTTGTCATAAATTGGATCGGTAGAAAGCATGAGTTGTACAGCGGCGCATCTCCGATCTCGCTCGTTGAACATTGTGTCACTTTCAGACATGATAGAAGGCGCCAATAGATCTTGAGATTTGTACACAACTGGCCAACTAGGAGATGGTCTGCAACAAAAAAAGAAAACCGGTTTTCATTAAACGGAAATGGAATCATGTCGTTTTTTCTAGGGCGACAATTTTATCATTCGACCCTATATATATATATATATATATATATATATATATATATATAATTTCTAAACACATTTGGTTGATAACATTTTAAACGAGCCAGAACTCATTTTGTTTACATAGTTAAATAGTTTCACTTATCTGATACGAATAATTCCATTTACTGTTAATTATTTGTTTGCACACAGTTAAATATTTTTATGAATTACTATGTATCACTAGTAATTCAATTCAACATCAGTTTACACACATATAAATGATCAAACCGTTCTATTTCTAACAATTCAATTTAGCATAACTACACGCTTTAAATGTCGAACAGTCCTATTTGATTCATAAATTAGACTCTATCGGGTGCTACCACTCCGAGCCAGAGTGGGCCTGGGAGCGATGGCAATGAAGGGGTACTCTACATTTTTCAAAGCTCCAGCATAACTGAATCCCCACGATCAGATTGTTTAGTGTCATAATCAGGACACTCGTTGTGGTAGTCTAACCTCTCTACAGAGATTCAATCAGTGTATTCTACAGCCCCAGCCGACAGGGCTGCCATTGGATTGTGGGAAATAATAAATGAGCCTTAAAAATAAAAGTTGGAAAAATCATAACAAACACAATTCGTTTTTAGGAGGTTTTTTTAGATATTTGTTCAAGATAACATAAAGAGAATAGTAGATTTCTATATATAATTCTTAGTCATTAGAAGCGGGAGACCAATAGTGTGGTGGCTAACGTGCTGAACTGGGATATCTTAGTAAGCGAGACCGATCTCCAGTCATGTTATTACGTTTACTTTTAGACTAATACTCTTGGGAAAGATATGAACCATCTTATCACTAATCTCAGGATTAAATAATACCTCTGCAGATTTATAGGGCTTTGACATTAAATAACTCACGCAGGTTGATATGCCATTAAACCAAGAGACCAAATCAAAACAATGCAGATCTATAAGGCTTTGACATTAAATAACACTCGCAGGTTGATATGCCATTAAACCAAGAGACCAAATAAAACCAATGCAGATCTAAAAGGCTTTGACATTAAATAGCACACGCTGGTCGATATGCCATTAAACCAAGTGACCAAATCAAACCATCTCTGTAGAAATGGCTTGTTAACCATTGCACGATGCAAATTAGGAATTGTTTAAAGCCATGAAGAATTCTCATATTGTTGGTTGGTTGAGACAATTTTCAGTATATGAAACCAGGTAAAAGCCACGATCTCAAATACGGGCAAACCCTTTACTTTTTTTTTATTTGCTTTAATGCCGTCGGGTGTTTAGCTTATCAATGATTCATTGGCTAACGGACAAGGCATTGATAATTAGTTTGAAGATCTTTAAGTCGAGCCTTGTATTATAAGTAACATAAGTTAACCAAAGTTGGCATTTTTTGGATGAGACTAATATTGATAATAATCCAATTACTTATCCCTGCTTGATAGTTTTCAGGCAACTTTTGTTATCCTACAGCTACTAACGTCTTTGTTGTTCTTACAAGCATATTCTGGGTTCAGTAGTTTTAAACTCTTTCCAAATTAGAATGGTATTAACATCATTTTGTGATGCAACGTAATATATTTGCGCAACTAGCAGTGGTAAGAGGTTTCTAAACCAAATGAGATTTCTTATGGAAAAGCATTGTTAATAGAATATGTTATGAGATACTTTTCATTGAGCAATAGTTAGCACAGTTACCTGGTTTCACTGTCAGGTTGCCAAATTCATCATTTTTTGGTTTGGTTTAGTTTGGTTTAACCGGGCCATTGGCCTAAAGAGTCGAGTGTTCGCCAATGGTCCGAGAGACTGCGGTTCAATCCCAGGTCGAGTCATACCAAAGACTCCAAAAATAGGACTTTATGTTGCCTTGCTTCACACTCAGCATTATAAGGTACGGATCAAGGGTAAAGTGGAGCAATCCAGGGATGGAGTAGCGCCCTCCCCTACACTTCGGTGAAGTAGCTATTGAAAAGGGAATCTTCGGGTTACCCTCGACTAAGGTCGCCAACTTTACTAACTTAATTTGGTTTTGTGGCATCTCAACCATTGTCGGTTGTTAATGCTAAATGCATTTTTATACATATAAACAATTTTTTTTAAACAATTAAGTTTAGTACAAGTACACAGTTAAAATTTCAAAACAGTTCTATTTCAAACAGTTCAGTTTAGCATAAGTACGCAGTTTAAATGTCAAAAACAGTTCTATTTCAAGCAATTCTGTTTAGCATTAGTTCACAGTTTACTTCAACTTGGCCCATAGATAGGACTCTATCAAGTGCAACCACTCTTCGACAGAGTGGACCTGGAGTGATGGCAATGAAGGAGTACAATATATTCCCCAAAGCTCCAGCATTAATGGAGCCTCACCATCAGATTGTTTAGAGTCATATCCAGGAAACACTTTTTCCAGAAGTATATTTCAGCCAATCTCTAAATTTGAGCCACAAAAGCAATAGCAATAACGATATCATATATATATATATATATATATATATATATAGAACGAAACAGTCTGTCTGTGGATGACAATATATACGCTCCCCCATGGGGGTTGAACACTCTGGTGAAGGAATTTTCGGCCGCCACTCGCATAATGCAAAGCTCTTCGAAAGAATTGAGCACTCTGGTAGCCGATAGGGTATAAAAATGTAAACAAACGACTGCTGCTGTTACTACATAATACCTTAAAAATTCCCTTAGCCAAACGTGATACGCTTGTCGGCCGAGCGGTCTGAGATTTAGTCTAACGTAAAGTTGGATGGGTTTCGATCCCGGCTTCGAGCGTCCTACGTGTCTAGCCACACTGAAGAGTTATGATAGAACGAAACAGTCCGTCTGTGGATGACAATATATATATATATATATATATATATATATATATATATATATATGAAATAACAAATTTACTCCTTGTGTTCTTCGATAGTTAAAGAAAATAACATCTCGAAGCAGCTTTCATCTGTCTGCCAATTGCAGCATTATAAAAAAAAATTGAGCCGCCGGCATCGTTTTTTTTTTATCATATTCATTGGTCATTGCCAACTTTGGCACATGAAATCTTAATATGCCTAGCAGTTAGGAACCATAAAAAAGGCTTGCAAGATATTATTTTGGCCACTAAATGATTTATTCTGTCTCGCTGCTTAGAGAATAACATACTGTTAAAGAGTTGTTTTTTTTTTTTTGTGAAGCAATGACTTGTTATATTTAAGTGATAACCATAAATCGACCCTAAGACGAATGTTTCTGAAAAGAATTATTCTTTTGTAAAAAGATTACAAGTACTTACATGAAAAGCAAAAATATTTAACGGCACCATAATGTTTGTTATAAATTGCTGGTTTCCTTTCTCTGTCCATACCCGCGACTCCAAAAAGCATGAACCTAAAAATTCTTTCTCCTTATCGTATCGACTTATCTTTCGGCTGTTACTGAGCTAAATTCGATAAAATATGTATCCAGATTATGTCTACATTTCTCCCTTGCCCAGTCGGCTGGGGCCGTAGAATACACCGACTGCACCTCTGCTGAGGGGTAAGACCCCCACCAACAAGAGTCCTTGATATGACACTAAACAATCTGATGGTGAGGTTCCAGTGATGCAGGAGTTTTGGGGAATGCGGAATACCCCTTCATTGCCATTGCTCCCAGGTCCATTCTGGCTCGGAATGATAGCACCTGATAGGGCCCTATCAATGTGTTAAATAGAACTAACTGTTTACTGATGCTAAACTGAATTGTTAGAACTGTTTGACTGAACTGAATAGCTTGAAATAGAAATGTTTTTGACAATTAAACCATACTTACATTTAAACTGCGTGCTTATCCTAAACTGATTTCTTTGAAATGGAACTGTTTTTTGACATTGAAACTGTACTTACACTAAACTGATTTGTTTAATATAGAACTGTTTTGACATTTAACTGTGTGCAAAAAAACCTGTACTTATACTAAACTGAATTAGCTGAATTAGAACTTAACTGCTTGACTAAACTGAATAGCTTGAAATAGAAATGTTTTTCACGATCAAACTGTACTTACATTTAAACTGCGTACTTATGCTAAACTGAATTGTTTGAAATAGAACTATTTGCATAAAAATGGATTTGGCGTTAAATAACCTACAAAGGTTGATATGCCATAAAACCTAACCAACCTACCAACAACATTTCTCGTCTAGATAATTAATCTTCACAAGATAACTGAATTCGTACAAGGAAACAATGAACTGCCATGAAAACCGAAATGCAAGCAAACTTATCTGAAGCAGAAAATTAAAGTTTAGAAGTGAGCATAGAATTCTGATTTTTGTCACGAATTCACATATTCAATTATGGTCTACTTTGGAATTTATAACCGTTTTATAAAATATTGGAATATTTTAATTTGTACATATGTACTTGCTAATCTTAATTGTTCCTTTTTCATATCAATTTTGCTTAAATATTCAGTTGTTTTTGTCTGTTTTTTTAAGGTATTAACACGTTGGCGTAATAAAACAAACATTTCTCTGTCAGCAATTTTCTCTGTTTAATTTAAACGCTTTCAAGAGATAAACAGACACTTTTATCACTAATGAAAATAAAGCAGGTATTTTTGGTTTAAAATCTTTTTCGTTATGTAACTACTACCTACTTACCTTATTGCTGAATAATGAATGGTTTAAATGCTTATCGTTATGAAAACGTTTCTTCCTAAAGAAATAGTTCTTTATTATTTAATTTACCATTAGTTTTCTTAGTCTTCCTGAGAGACAGATTTGATTATGTAACTTGATGTAAGAGACTGTCGAACAAGGTTTGATGAAATGTTATGTAAGATTTGCCCAAGATTATAAGATTTTATATTATGACCTCTGAAAAAAATTGAAAGAGTGTTAAAAATTGCGAAATAAGTTATGAGAAATCAGTTTGTAAATGTACTGACCGAATTCTTTCTCTTTCAATACACACACACACACACACACACACACACACACACACACACACACACATATATATATATATATATATATATTTAAACTAATTATCAATGGTTAAAAACTTATTGATTGCCAGGAAAACACGTAGGCCTAGGGAAGGTGTGGGCATGTTTATTATTTAAAAAAAAATTGATATATTCTTGAACGACCGGTTTCGTCTGGCACTTGTCAATATCTTAACGTCAGAAAAATATTTAAAAGGGGGAATGTAAATGGAAAAAAGGTAGAGGAATGGAGAAAAGCGAAGGAATATATATATATATATATATATATATATATATATATATATATATATATATATATATATCACTTCTCTGTATATATATATATATATATAAGTAAAGTTGGGGACCAAAGTCGAGGGTGACCCGAAGGTTCTTTTTTAATAGCTATTATACCGAGGTTTAAGGGAGGGCGCTACTCCTTTCCCTGGATTGCCCTACTTTACCCTTGATACGTTCCTTATAGTGCTCAGTGTTTAACAAGGAGGTATCAAGTACCATTTTTTTTTAGTCTTTGGTATGACTCGATCTGGGATTGCAACACTGGTTTCCCAGACCATGGGCGAACAATCAGCTGTGAAATCAACTTAAGCTCGATGTTTTAAAAGAAAAAACGTGAGTAATTTCTCTACTGAGTTCACAGTTGAAAAGGTGTTTTTTTTTTTGGCTGGAAACTTTACGTACACTTTACAAATTCAGAGGCTTATACAGTTATTTCAGAATATAGTTCTGAAATTTTCTCAAGATACTTTTCATTTTACGTAATTAAATGAGAAGAGTTGACTTAAGTGCATTGACAACTAAAAAAGATTACATTAAAAGAATAAATACTTGCTGTTTAGATATATATTTTTCTTTAGAGAGAGAGAGAGAGAGAGAGAGAGAGAGAGAGAGAGAGAGAGAGAGAGAGAGATTAATGAATCAGTTGCGAATTATAAACAAAGCATTTGCATCTATCATTGCTAAAGCGTTTGTCACCAATTGTTTGCTGTTTTATTTCCTGGCGTCTGAGGCGTCTCCATTGGGCAAAAGCCGACGGGGCTAAAGGTATTTTGAGATTTTGCCAGACGCGTGTGGGCTCCGGTCCTGCGTCCGGACCCACTTAAAAAAGCCTTGTGCCGTACTTATCCAGTGGTGGGACGGAGAACAAATAAAGTTACAGTAATGAATAACATTGTAAAAAGGTTGACGCAACGAACAAATAATACTTACTCAGTTGTTCATTGATTAAAAACAAGTTTCTTACTTGTCAATGAAATAGTTTTTTTCCCACTTAAACAGAACCAAGACGGAAGAATTCATTTTTGCATGTATTTTTATAAATAATGTATACATATTGCAGAATTCCGATTGCAGCTTCTCAGAGTAAGCGAAGGGGTGCTCTCATTGTGTAGTAGTTACAGCACTGGACTGCGGAATCATAGCAAGCAAGTTCGAACTCCAGTTATGCTATTACATTCACTTTGGAAAGGTATGAACCCCCTTATCTTCTCGACTATGGCTTAAATAGTATCACTAATATAATTATTTTTGACATTAAAGCTGGACTTACGCTAAACTGAATTGTTTGAAAGAGAGCTGTTTTCACATTTAACTGCGCATGGAAAAAAATATGCTCATACTAAACTGAATTGTTTGAATGAGAACTGCTTGACTAAACTGAATAGCTTGAAATAGAAATGTTTTTCACGATCAAACTGTACTTACATTTAAACTGCGTACTTATGCTAAACTGAATTGTTTGAAATAGAACTATTTGCATAAAAATGGATTTGGCGTTAAATAACCTACAAAGGTTGATATACCATAAAACCCAACCAACCAACCAACAACATTTCTCGTCTAGATAATTAATCATCACAAGACTAAACTGAATAGCTTGAAATAGAAATATTTTTGAATTAAACTGTGTACTTACATTTAAACTGCGTACTTACGCTAAACTAAATTGTTTGAAATAGAACTGGTTATTTGTATAAATATGGATTTGGCATTAAATAACCTACAATTGTTGATATGCCATAAAACCCAAACAACCAACCATCAGAGTAAGCGAGATTAAAACGTGGGGAGAGAGAAAACGCGTATGGAAGAAATGAAAACAAATTTATTTAATTGATAAAGAAATCAATTTTTTGGATAACTCCCTAATATCTTACGATAAAAAAAATTATCTAAAAAAACAAGCGTTTGACCATTGATGACGCCATTGACATGTTGATGACGTCAATAGCATTGCCTGAAGTCTTCTGTTAATATCATTGTGTGTAGAGACATTTTCATGAGCTAAAATGCAGACAAATACTATCGATATGTCGACCTGCAAAGAAATGATTTAAAACCATCATGATTCCTATAAAAAAAATGATGGGTTTATTCATGCATGGATCAGCATTTCTGCTGAGGGTCAGAGTGTAGTATCTGTGCACTATGCCTACGATCAAATTCTACCTAGGATTAGGGCTTAGTGTCTGTACACATGAACTTTCCAGCTATAAGGTATAAAATAAAAATAAAGCAAAGTTGGTGACCTTAAGGATTCGTTTTCAATAGCTACTACACCGACGATGTAGTGGGGGAGGGTTACTCTTTTCCTTAAATTGCTCGACATTACCATTGATACGTATCTTATTGTGCTGAGTGTTAAGCAAGGAGGTATCAAGTACCATTTTTTGAGTCTTTGGTATGACTCGGCCTGGGATCGAACCCCGCCTTCCGGGCCATTAGGCGAACACTCTACCTTCATTACCAATGGGCCGGTGTTAAATATGCTAATGAAACTATTAAGATTTCGAAGTGTACAAAAATTTAGTAATTCCTAAGAAATTATAAAAAAATAACATGTATATGAAAATGATCATTTTGATATTATAATTATTTGTGTTGTAATGAATCTTAATGATCTGGGAGACTGGAGTTGAATCCCAGGTCGAGTCATACCAAAGACTCAAAAAATTGTACTTAATACTTCCTTGCTTTACACTAAGCATTATAAGGTACGTGTCAAGGGTAAAGTGGAGCAATCCAGCGAAAGGAGTGTGCCCTCTCATACACCCAAATGTTGTAGCTATTGAAAAGGGAGCCTTCGGTCGTCCCCGATTACGGCTGCTAACTTTATAACTTTTTTATATATCTAAATTGATTTCCAGGGATACAGATACTAAATTCTGATCTTACACAAAAATGCGGACAAACAAAAAATGCACGGAAAAATCACACAGTTCATTGATTATATGACAGGTAGAACTTATCAAACAAATCAAAACCTTCATTAATGCTAATGATTACTTAAGGAGGTGCCCGTGGTGTAATGGCTATCGTCGTAGGAAATGTACACGGCGACTCGAGTTCAAATTCTGGACGAGACTGATTGCATTTCACATAGCACTAATACCCTTGGGAAAGGTATGAATCCAATTATTCTCCCTCCAGCTATAGGTAAATAGTAGGACAGACTGATTTCTTCAGCCTTGGTGAGGCAACTAGTCTAGGAGAAGGAAAACTCTGAATGGAAACCTGATAAACTCCGCTTAAAAATTGACCTTGTGTCATATCCTTCCCAGGAGGTGCCCGTGGTGTAATGGTTATCGTCGTTGCAAATGGACCCGGTGACACGAGTTCAAATCCCGGACGAGACTGATTGCATTTCATATAGCACTAATACCCTTGGGAAAGAATGAATCCAATTATTCTCCCTCTATCTATGGGTAAATAGTAGGACAGACTGATTCTTCAGCCTTGGTTAGGCAACTAGTGTAGGAGAAGGAAAACTCTGAATTCAAACTCCGCTTAAAAATTGACCTTGTGTCATATCCTGCCCGAGTGGAGGGGTTGGTAAATAGGAATGCTAATGATTAAATATGTAGTAACAAAGTAATTCTTCCTATGGAGAAAAGAAAAAAATGAAAAAAATAATCATCATTGATTCATCATTTAGTTTAAATTACCTTTAAACTCTTTCTTTATAGATAAATTTTTATTGCTACCGACTTGGCTCTTGTCATTTTCTGCATGAGCTATTTCTAGCGGTAGGGTAACTAATAATTTCATACCAAACTTGTCAATTTCTGACGAAGGATTTGTTCGGGAAAATTTCAGGACTTTGGGGAGTATTGAAAAACAGAAAAATTATAAAGTTGATAATCGAGAAACAGTACAGACCAAATAAAGTTATGTGTATGATTTTACAGTAGAAATAAAAACGTTACTGACAGAAGAGAATTATTGAATGTATGATGTAACCGAATGATATATGTTAGAATAAAATTTGTCTGGCTTTGATTCGAATTCTGTTAATTTTGAAACTACAGAATTTTTTTTTAGTAATGTATTAGTAACCTGTCATAACAATTGAACAGGAAGGAATTTTGTTGTCATAGCAACATTCGTTTTGAGTGATATCAAATACCATAGCATTGAGATTTCTATTAACTTTAGAGAGCGACCAGGTTACATGACCAATATCTATCGATCGATCTATATATATATATTTATATATGTACATATATATACACACACATACATATATATATATATATATATATATATAGAGAGAGAGAGAGAGAGAGAAACATATCAATTATCAGTAGGAAAAAGTATAATCGAATGAGAGTCTAAAAGAAAGAAAGGAAGAAAAAGAAGGAAAAGAATGAAATAATAGTTATCTAAAAAAAAAGACGTAAACAAATAAGAATAATATGTGAGAAATGGAGGGAGATTGTGAATCAGGGAACTTAAGATGAAATGCAAAGAGAGAAGTAAATATGAGATAAAAATAGAGAGATGAATGTGACTAGAAAAGGTTTATTAGAAAAATAACGCATTTCAGGAAATGTACAAAAGGTGGAGAAAAATTATGATTAAAAATAGTTCAAGATTAACTGAAATGGGAAGTAGAAGGAGGTGCTGTTAAAAATAGAAAGGAGTTAGTGTACGAAGGCTTTAATGAAAGCCGGAAAGAAGGAAAACGTTTCAGAAGAATGTAAAAGAAACTCATAAAGAAAAACTTGATGGAGTTAAACAGGAAAGTGATGAAGAAAAGATCAATGATGTTTTCTTTTACTCGAGAAACGCAGAGTTTTTTTGATTTTTCGTTATTTAATGTTATATAACATATGCCATGGATTTTCGGTTCGTTCCTAGTGACCCCGTGTACTTTGATAAGCTGTCACGTTGTGATTAGTAAACAGGAGAGCACGATTAGGGCACTCGGGTACAACAGGTGTGTAACCGGAAGGAGACCACGTGATGAGAACCACGTGGTCAGATTTAGACAGAGTGCAGAGAATCGCAGTCGAGCGAGGGACACGCAACCGATCAGAGGTGTCTCTGACGAGCTTGCAAGGGGGTGCAAGAGTTGGCACCCACTGGCTCTTGGAAGAAGATATGGGAAGAACAAGTCCTCTCTCTGAGTATATGTTTCTCCACTCATCTCTCACACACCACAGAAACATTAACCCTTTCGAGAATAAAGTGTGAGAGATATATTTTTATAAAGAAGTGTGTTCGTTCGTTCATTGAATTGCGTAAATCGTGGGTATACAACGTTAATAGAAGAAGAGAAAATTATCTTTTAATCTATTCAAATCCAACAGTTTTGTTTTGTTTTATTTTTTGTCTGATGAAGTAAATCATGGATTTGAAAACTCATTCTCTAGTTAGTATCAAAGCAAGAAAAGCATTTTTAAATGCCTTCATTTAAAAAAGATGGCGTTTTGTTTTAAGGTAAGTATTTTAAATCAAGTAAGAATTTTTAATCTTGATCACGAAAAAAAAAAAAAAAAAAAAAAGAAATGAATTCGCGTATCCGATTATTAAAATGACGGTTAGCAAAAAATAATCCAGACATTATATTATTAAATGAAGAAGAAATGTTGTCGGCTTAGTTTTCCGGTTTCATTCTGAAAAAGCAAATGATTGTAACGAATTGATAGAAAATGATAGAAAATGGTGTTGGGGAAACATTAAAAGACTAGAGAAATGAATTGAAAACGACAAATTAGAAATGGGTGCAATGAATAAAAGGAAAAAGTATAAATCAATAACAAGCGAACATGTGTTTCTGATACCTAATGAGGAGTGGTCAAGCAAGGTAGTGGTCAGAGGGCGATCCTGGACACAAAAATGCCAATAGGGCCTGGGCTTGTATGGGTGAGGAGGAGGAGGTAATTGGGTGGAAAAGGCAGACAGGTTGGTCATACATACCTAGACCTCCTTCCTCTATTTAATGTATGTCGGCTTCTTTGGACGAAGAAGAGTCTGCAATAGAAAGGGCTTATGAGAAAAGTGACAAGGAATATAAAGCCGGGTTTCTACTCATGGTTTTATTAATACAAACATGTAATTCATAAATTTAATTAACCTTCTCCTTAATATACAATAAAGAGATTATATGCGTAGGGAATGGACTCCGTTATCTTGGACATAAATGATTGCGGTGAATATTATGTGGAAATGATCAATCATTGGTATTTGTTGATTATATCAAAAGCAGACCCAGCAGAACGTGCTTCAATTTGTCCTATTTTTTTAATGATGATATTTCTAGAGGTGGAATTATGAATACATAAGTCATTTCCATAGCAACATGAATGAGAAAAACTAAAGTTGGCAGTTGATGGTAAAATAAGAGTTATCAAAGATCAAACATTTACAGTTTATTTTCTTGTAATATTGATACACGTGAGAAGATGAGTTGATTTGCCAGAACCAGTGGCATCAACTGAATCCCCAGCTTTGAAAACAAACTCGAATCTTCTTTCCTTTCTTCTCAGTTAAAGAGTGAGAAATTAGTTCTAAACTTTTCAAAAGAAAATCTTCTTATATAACTTTTATTCTTGAATGAAGCCATTTCAGTGAAATGCATATGGCATTTAGGCAAAGTTTGTGTACATCTTAAAAGGTGATCTTGGGTAACACTTAAAAGGTGGTCGTGTGTACCTCATAAAAGATAATCTTGGGTACCTCTTAAAGGATGATCTTGTGTACATCTTAAAAGGTGATCTTGGGTACCACTTAAAAGGTGGTCGTGTGTACTTCTTAAAAGGTGATCTTGTGTACCTCTTAAAAGGTGGTCGTGGGTACCACTTAAAAGGTGGTCGTGTGTACCTCATAAAAGATGATCTTGAGTACCTCTTAAAGGATGATCTTGAGTACCTCTTAAAAGGTGATCTGGTGTACCTCTTAAAAGTTGATTTGGGGTACCTCTTAAAAGTCGAACTTGGGTACCACTTAAAATATTATCTTGTGTACCTCTTAAAAGATGATATTGTGTACATCTTAAAAGGAGATCTTAGGTACCACTTAAAAGATGTAAATCTTCAGATTAATGGCGACTTTAAGTCGGTCATCACAGTTTTAATAAATTACTTTTTGAGTTTTATTTGCCTCTCAGAAGATAGAATCCGCGTAAAACAAATAACTTCTTATATACATTAAATTTTGTTTTGTTTCATGGCATATCAACCGTTGTTGGTTATTTAATGCCAAAACCAGTTATTACATACATATTGAATATAATTTGTAAACGTATTTTGTAGATACACACAGTTAAACGATCAAACATTTCTATTTAAAGCACTTCAATTTAGCATAAGTCAACAAAGTTAAATGTTTCCAAGTATTGCTATGTATCACTAACAATTCAATTAAACATCAGTCATTTGTTTACCCACAGTCATATAATTAGTTCTATTTCAAACAATTCAATTTAGCATCAGTCATTTGTTTGCAATCAGTTAAAATGTCAAACAATTCTATTTGACCAATAGATAGGGCACTATTAGGTGCTACCACACCGGGTCAGAGTTGACCTGGGATCGACATTGATGAAGAGGTCCTCCGCATTCCTCAAAGCTCCAGCATTACTGGAACCTCACCATCAGATTGTTTAATGTCATATCCAGGAAGCCTTGTGGAGGTGGGGGGTTACCTCGCCGCAGAGGTGGTGTCCTCGTGGTGTAATGGTTAAAGCGATGAGCTGCGGAATCGTAGTACGCGAGTTCGTACTCCAGTCGCGCTATTACGTTCACTTTCGGGCAAATACCCTTGGGAAAGGTATGAACCTCCTTATTCTCCCTCCAGCTATGGGTAAATAGTAGGACGGACTAGGTTCTTCAGCCTTGGTGAGGCAACTAGTCTAGGAGAAGGAAAACTCTGAATTCAAACCTGTTAAACTCCGCTTAAAAAAATTGACCTTGTGTCATATCCTGCCCGAGCGGAGGGGTTGGTAAATAGTACCTCGCTGCAGAGACGCAACCGGTGTATTCTACAGTCACAGCTGACTAGACTGTGCACGTTAAGAATGACATTAACTAAACTCATATCATACTGAATACTTACAGTATTCAGATTATTTTAGTACAATGTGGGGAGTTCTAAATCATCAAGATTATTGCTTGAAATGACTACACCGCCTGTTCAGACCTTTGTGTATTGTCGAAGGCGGATCTGCAAAATTGTCAGGTGTTGACTACCAAACCGTTAGAAATCATTATGGATCATATATAACATAATATTAATGTTGATAAATCAGTACAACAAATATTTTAGGGAATGTGTATGTACCTTGTTATTTCAATCTCGCAATGACTATCTCTCTTCAAGTTTAATTGTAACTTTGTTAAAGAAACTTTTCATTTCACTTTTGGTAAATTTTAAACAGATGGTAATCAAAGGTTGAGAATTATACAAACTAAAATAAAATGACGTCTTAGTATTTTTTCAGTTACTTATAAACTGAATGTTCCCCTCTAGTGGTATAATAGTTAGCAAGCTAGACTAGCAAACCTTCACGAGAGAGTTCGATTCTCATTGGGTACCCCGTACATATGGCCTTGTGCCACATTTGACCAAAGCGCTGAGTAAATTACTAAAAGGAAAGAAGAATGGTTAGCAAGTTAGACTAGAAAACCTTCACGAGTGAGTTCGATTCTCATTGGGTACCCCATATATGGTTTTGTGTCACATTTGACCAAAGCGCTTAGTAAATTACTACAAATAAACTGAATAAGCAGATCAGTTTTGTGAGTATACCATGCTTGGAAGCAACCGTTTTTAAAAACATTTTTATGAAATCTTACTCTAAAATTCAGTTGATGATAGACAATTTGCTATCATTTAAGTTCTGCTTATTCAAATTCATAATTTTTGGATAGTTATCTAAAAATATCTCTTTTCTATTGACTCACTGGTTTCCACATTCAATCCCGGAATTTTAAAATTACTGACTGGAACTTTACATTTCTTTCAAGAACTTGGATTAACAAAATCTCTCAATTAGATGAATAAACGCCAGTTCAGTGAAATGGAATATTCAGTTTTTTAGTAACTTTCATATGTATAATACGAATTTGTTTAAAGTTTGAAAATTTGCTCTTAATCAATATCAAAGTATACCAATAGTTACAATATCGAGGTGTAGGGGAGGGCGCTACTCCTTTCCCTGGATTGCTCAACTTTACCCTTGATCCATACCTTATAATGCTGAGAGTTAAGCAAGGATGGATCAAGAACCATTTTTTGAATCTTTGGTATGATTCGGCCTGTGATTGAACCCTCGTCTCCCGGACCATTGGCGAAAACTAACTGAAAGTAACCGGTAGCATTTCACTGAAAAAACAGGTTTTCTTTGATATGCAATTTTTTTTAAAAAGGTTAAGATTGTTATACCTAGTAACAAAAAGACAATAAGCTGTTTTTTTTTTATCTAGAAAAAGTATTTATGAGTGAACAAATTTTTGAATATCTGGTATTACGACACTTAATACTTTGTCTCAGTACCTTTTATTTTTACCGTTTCTTTAACTCTTTCTGATAACGAACTGATTATATCACAAGTCTCCAGTGACATCGATGCCAACACTCCCGAAATTACACGCTTTAATTCTTCACTTTTTGATGGATAGTATTTTCTTAATTTTCTCTTGAGGATTCCTCATAAATTTTCAATTGGATTGGCATCTTGCCTATATGCTGGCCAATCAAGAAGAGGTATCCTCATCTTGAACCATTCTTTTGTAGATTTCATTGTGTTGGGTAGAGCAAGGTCATGCTGGAAGATGAATTCATTGTCCCTAAATTTGTTTGCAATATATGGGATGAGGAAATAATCTTGAACATCCTGATAAGACAGCAGCATTAATCGGTCTTTTCAAGAAGATCATTCCTACACCAGCGAAAGACAAGCAACACCAAACCATTACAAATTGAGGGAATATTACGCTTTTTTCACACATCTGGCATCATATCTCTCTTATAACCTTCTTCAGACGCATCGGACCACGATTACCAAAGAAAATACAGAATCTAGATTCACCATTGAAGATGATCTGTTTACTTTAATCAACAGACCAATTTTGGGTTCTTATTGAACTCTTTCGTTTCAGCTTAAATATTTGCAATGACTTTAAAATCAGTATCCTGTTGTCATATCCAAACTGATGAAGTATTGTGGATCGAGGAACAGCTACATCAACACCATTCTAGGCTTTGGAAATTTAACCACAATTGACTGATCAATTGGAAATAGGGATCCTATCTAACTTGTTTTAATCTTGTCATGGGTTTGAAATCAGAGTTGGACTGTTTCGAACCAGTAGGTCGTGTTATCTTCAAGATGGCAGACGATGAGAATCTCACCTTGACAAGTTATCTAATTTTGAGTTATGCCAGATTCCCATAACGTATGAATGATGGCTTTTTGTGCTTTTTAGATATCCTTAACTCTTTCTAATAATGATTCTGGGCAATCATATGTTTAACACCGAAGATTTCACTCTTCCTATAGCAATACTTTGACGCTAAGAATGCTCATGAAATAACCCGATTCTTAGATAAATTTTAAATTATCCGGAAGGAAATGCCTGATTATTTGCATATATCGAATTGATTTAATGTTAAGAGTAAGTTGTCCAATTTTAAACAAATTCGAGCGAGGAATATGAAAGTTATCAGAAAAAAAATCATAGAATATTGTATTTCACTGGATTAGTTTAGTATAAAATCCTAATGCAAATTCCATATGAAGTATTTACTTCTGAAGTCAGATATATAAAAATATTAAAATTACTTATGTATACGAAGTAACATTTTACAAGCCGGTATTTTGTGTCCCTTTGTAATATAGAACTAGTATATATTTCAATATAAAAGCGTAACATTTAAATTTTCTCATGTGGAAAGAACGGCCTAATCAAAATTGGGGTCTTTAACTATGATCAGTGGAAATTGTTACGAGATGTAACTTATCATGCAGTATCTATCTTTACAAACTTCAAATGGAAAAAAATGAATGAATTATTCGCTTTACTAAAAAAAGGTCATGCATACTTAATTACATCTAATCAACATTTTTTTCTATTCGTTTATATCACTATGACAATCTCATGGATCGTTTTAGCGTTATCCAGTATTTATTTCCAAAATTAAAACCCTTTTCCGGAATCATTATATAATAAAGGAGAAACTTTAATACATAAATACTTCACCATGTTTGTTGTCCAGTCGGTTGGGGTTGTAGAATACACCGACTGCATCTCTGAAGAGGGGTAAGACACCCCCAACGAGTTTCGTGGATATGACACTAAACATTATGATGGTGAGGTTCCAGTGATGCTGGAACTTTGGGTCATGTGGAGCATACCTTCATTGCCATTGCTTCCAGGTCCACTCTGGCCCGGAATGGTAGCACCTGATAGGGCCCTGTGTATGGGTATAATAGAACTAACTGCATACTTATGCTAAACTGAATTGTTTGAATTAGAACTGTTTGACAAAACGGAATAGCTTGAAATAGAAATGCTTTTGACAATTAAACTGTATTTACATTTAAACTGCGTGCTTATGCCATACTGAATTGTTTGAAGTGGAACTGTTTTTGACATTGAAACAGTTCTTACACTAAACTGAATTGTTTAATATAGAACTGTTTTGACATTCAACAGTGTGTAAACAAAATATGTACTTATACTAAACTGAATCAGCTGAATGAGAACTGTTTGACTAAACTAAATAGCTTGAAATAGAAATGTTTTAGACAATTAAACTGTGTACCCATGCTAAACTGAATCGTTTGAAATAGAACTGATTTTTTTGTGCAAAAATAGATTTGGCATTGAATAACCTACAAAGGTTGATATGCCATAAAACCCAAACAACCAACCAATCATGTTTGGTTTTCATATAATTCGATTTTTCTTACATTGTGTCGGTGATTGTGTCCCTATAAATACTCCACCATGTTTGGTTTTCGTATCATTAGGTTTTTCTTACATTGTGTCCGAGATTGTATCCCTATAAATACTCCACCATGTTTGGTTTTCGTATCATTAGGTTTTTCTTACATTGTGTCGGTGATTTTACCCTAATTCTTAATTAATTCCCAACTCCAGTTTCTAGTCCTGTTTCTTCACTGAATAATCCTAATTCAACTTTCTTCAAAATTAACTGCTTCAGTTTCCTTTACCCTCTCCACCAACAATTTATTCAATGATTTATATAAAAAGAAGTAATCATAAAGAAAAAACATTAAAGCACTGAAAAAAATTACAACATTTTTAGTGGCGGTGGCGGTGGTGATGATAAAATAAAAACTAAAACGTTTCTAAAAATATAACAAAACATCAGAAATCCTTAAACAGAGGAAATAATGGATTAATAACCCTCATTTTCCCAAAATAGGAAAACCTCATCCTCCTACCCTTAGCTTCCTTTCGTTTCCCGGCCATTAAGTGTCACATAACCTAAATGATACTATTTTTGTTTTTCTTCCTTTTTCACTACTTCCGCTCGTTTATTCATTCATTATTCCCTTGGAAATTTTGAAAGTCATGAATCCTACAATGTTTTACTATATAAAGGAATACAATTTAACAACTTCAGAAGAAAACTTCGCTTTGAATTGTTGAATATGAGTTATAATTCTAATTTCATTGCATTTATTAGGAGAGCAGGCTAGTTTAATTTCTTTGTAAACGATTAAAAAAGAAAAAGGAAAAAGAAAAAGAGATTACAATAGACAAGACTGTGAAGAATATACAATGTTCTGCGTCAGTTAATATGTACAGTTGAGGAAGTAGTAATTTTACCAAGCCGTTTGCTTAGATGTGGCACAAGGCCATATGAATGGGGGAATCCATATTGCTCCGTAAATCATATAAGCAAAATCAATCATATCAAATGTTAAAATATTATTAATCATCCATTAGTTTTCATCTTTAATTTAGTCTGCTTGTATAAATGCTGTACTCTGTGTTTGAAAAACATGCGAGTGGCTACGCAAACATTTTAGGGAACCGAGACAGACTGATCTCTTCATTTAACTAGTCATCCATCATTTTTTAAGTGTCTCGCTGGACATCTCATACATATTTCGAAATCATTCAATTATGAAATAAAGGAAATCTTTTAAAATTTCTTCTAGGAAGTTAGTTCCCAATATTAATTACATTAACGTATAAACATTACTTCATATGTAACTAGTTTTCTAAATTAATTCAGTACAAAATGATTAAAAAAATAATATCAATAGAGTGTTTTAAATTCACACACACACACACACACACATGAAAAAACTTTGATTTTTCCTATCTAGAAGATTTCTATTGTTGTCTAAATCTAAATACTACGGTTATGTTATTTTTTAAAAAACTTTTATCAGATTTCGTTTGATAACTTTGGATTTTTTTCTGAGTAGATCTCCGTTTTAATTAGTCTAATTCCGTAGAGTTTCGAGACTTCAATTCTGAGAAAGGTCTCTGTTTTAATTAGCTTAATTCTGTAGAGTTTTGAGACTTCATTTCTGAGTAGGTCTCCGTTTTAATTAGTCTAACTCTGTAGAGTTTCGAGACTTCATTTCTGAGTAGGTTTCCATTTTAATTAGTCTTATTCTGTAGAGTTTTGAAACTTCATTTCTGAGTAGGTCTTCATTCTAATTAGCTTAATTCTGTAGAGTTTTGAAACTTCATTTATGATTTTTTTATTTAAAATTTCAATAAATGCTTTTATATTCAATATTTAGATAATAGTTTTAATGAATGATTTAGGATCCTCAAGAGGAAGTATAAATAAATACATCTGC
>CAUZXS010003512.1:87500-167500 GCA_963585895.1 Sepioteuthis lessoniana
ATTTGTATCTGCTCATATTTCTTCTTTAGATAACAATGGTGCCATTGAGAATACAGACCTACTGCGCGAAAAACTGGTCTTCAATTCAACTAGGCTAAGGCATGAACTCAGACACAGAGCCATTGTTGAGATTAACTAATATCACCATTACTAGCACATAAATCTGACTCAATAAAACAATATATATATATAGATAGAGAGAGAGAGAGAGACTTTCTCTCTCTCTCTCACGCACATATATATATATATATATATATATATATATATATATATATATATATAACTCCCTACCCCCGTAGGGTTGAGTTCTCTAGCGAAGAAGTAGTCGTGTTGCCATTAGCGCCTTTGCAAGTCTCTTCGTATTTGAATTGAGATCTCGGCGGCCGTTTGAACGGATGTATGTAAACAATACTAATTGTGATTCATAACCGTTTAAAAATGTAATTCGTAGCTAATATCTCCTCGTAGCTAAATGGTTAGAAGCTTTGGCTTGGTGTTTCAGTCAACCGGGTTTCGATCCCAGCTACGGGGAGATACTGTCTAGCCACACTGATGAGTTCTGATAGAACGAAACAGATCTGTCTGTGGATGACGATATATATATATATATATATATATACAATGTCATCCACAGACAGACTATTTCGTTGTATCACAACTCTTCTGTGTGGCTAGACACGTAGGACGCTTGAAGCTGGGATCGAAACCCACCCAACTTTACGTTAGACTTAGCCAACAAGCGAACCACCTCAGCTCGGGGATTATAAGGCGTTATGTAGCAACCTTCGTTTATTTAAAAAATACAGAATCATAAATATTTCTGGAAATGAGATGTATAAGACATAAAAGATTACAGCAAAAGTAAACAAGCCTCAACAACAAATACCATTTGTATGGGAGTTAGAATAAAAAAAAGAGAGTACAAAAACAGAGATGAGTGGGTAGAAATGATGATTCACTCGAAACCTCAAACGACTTAAATTTAACAATACAGACAATTTAACGAAACTGTGACGCCCTGATTTCCCCATTGATGCTGGACTACGCCCCTAAATGGAATACGTTGGTGACAATAGTGTTGATAATTATCAAAAGGATTCACCTGATGATATTTACTTAAAGTCTAAAAACATTGGTTTATCAAGGAAGAATTATATCATTTTTGAAATCAGTAAGAATATTGAAGCAAATCGTTCAGTTACTTAAAAGTCTGATTAGCGATATTCGTAATATGTTGATATAGTAAATGCAATCCAGAAATCAGAATACAATTACTTAAATCGTTTATAATGAAACATTTTCTTTGTACTATTTCTATTCCATCGAGTTTATTTTCTGAGTTTTAAACTTAACATCAAAGGTATTTATTTTACACTTAATATTAAAGGCATTTATTTTACACTTAATATCAAAGGCATTTATTTTACACTTAATATCAAAGGCATTTATTTTACACTAAATATTAAAGGCATTATTTTCACTTAATATCAAAGGTATTTATTTTACACTTAATACCAAAGGCATTATTTTACACTTAATATCAAAGGCATTTATTTTACACTTAATATCAAAGGCATTATTTTACACTTAATATCAAAGGCATTTATTTTACACTTAATATTAAAGGCATTATTTTACACTTAATATTAAAGGCATTTATTTTACACTTAATATCAAAGGCATTATTTTACACTTAATATTAAAGGCATCATTTTACACTTAATACAAAAAGCATTTTTCTACATTTAATATAAAAGGCATTTATTTCTCACTTAATATGAAAAGTATTTATTTTACACTTAATATTAAAGGCATTTATTTTACACTTGATATTAAATGTATTTTTTACACTTAATATGAAAAGTATCTGATATTAAAGGCATTTATTTTACAACTAATATAAAAGGCATTTATTGTACACTTAATACTAAAGGTATTTTTTAAGGTCTACAATAAAAATAATAATGTGTGATGCATTTCTGATAAGTACATGTTTGCTGTATTACACCAATGTTCTGTATTCATACCTCTCATATTAATATTAAAGGCATTTATTTTATGCTTAAAATTAAAGGTATTTATTTTACACTTAATATAAAAGGTATTTATTTTACGCTTGATATAAAAGGTATTTATTTTACACTTAATATTAAAGTCATTTTACAACTAATATTAAAGGCATTTATTTTACACTTAATATGAAAAGTATTTATTTTACACTTAATATGAAAAGTATTTAATTTACACTTAATATTAAAGTCACTTATTTGCACTTAATATTAAAGGTATTGATTTTTTAATGTTTACAATAAAAAGAATAACGTGTGATATATTTCTGATAAGTACGTTTTCGCTGCATTACACCAATGTTCTGTATTCATACCTCCCATATCTCTTTCCTTTCATCCCGCTCAGCTAGCGTTGAACACATACATCTTGCTCAGCAGGACTTTCATCTTATGACTCATTTTATACACACACACATACAGAGATACAGACATAGACACACACACATGTATATGTATTCCCGTGCGTCTGTTTTTCCATGTGTGTGAGTGAACTAGGTAAATTCGAAAGACGGAAAGTGTTATATGCTCATCTACAGCATCATAACGACCCAATAAATAAACAGACGCAATGATAATGACGCAATGATAATGACAGACTCAGGAAGACTTCTTTAACAAAATATAGATCTCTCACTTTATTTGTAAGGGTACAAAATTGTTACTCAAGGGTTGCGTGTGAGAGGAAGCTGGAGACCGAACAGAAACTGTAATATTTTGACCCCATTATTATGGCCGTCAACGTTGTGTCTTTCTCGTTCTTCTGATGCTTAACCGGAGCCCTGGGGTCCACTCTGCTGGGTGCTGGCTTTCTTTACTGCATCTTATCAGCATCTTCTCTGGACCCCAATTCATCAGGACCTCAAGCCCCTTCGGCCTGGTGTGACTTTCCTTACCACATCTCGTCTCTAACTGGCTGCAACTCAACTGGCTCGTCGAACTCAACTGAGTTATATAATCGTTTGACCCCCACTCGGTCTTTGAAATCGAATGTTTAATCGTCATCAAGTGGAAATAACTGTCATGCTGTTCAAAGGTCACTCTTTTCCGGTGCGTCAGTCTATGAGAGTATCATGGGATTTTTTAGCTTGTCCCATTTTGTTAGCCAATTTCCGCCCACGCGATTTCCTCTCCTAACTGCCATTGGAATTTTTCACTTCCTTCCGGTGCATCACCTTGAATGGCATTTTGCTCGGGCCGAAGGTCAAAATATAACAAAATGTCGATTAGTTTATTTCCTACATTTGTGGCAACACATCAAAGTTTTTAGGTTTGGTTCGGTTGGGTTTGGTTTTATAGCACATCAACATTGTATGGTATTCAATGCCAAATCCGTTTATAAATATATAAACAGTTCTATTTCAAACAATTCAGTTTAGCATAAGTACGCAATTTAGTTCTATTTGACCGATACATAGGTGCTACCAGTCCGGACCAGAGGAGACCTGGGAGCTATCGCAATGAAGGGGTACTCTGCATTCCCCAAAGCTCCAGCATTACTGCAGCCTCACCATCAGATTGTTTAGTATCATATCCAGGACACTCGTTGAGGGGAGTCTTACCCCCTCCGTAGAGAAGCAGTCAGTGTATTCTACAGCTGCAACTGACTGGGCCACTTGTTCGGTGAGACGTACTCCTCTTCAGTGAGGCAGTCGGTGTATTCTACAGCCCCCACCCTCAGCCCCAAAAGACACGTCTATATTTCAGTTTTCTTGTATAAAATTACGGCAAAGAAATCTTGCACAATAGCGTTTCTGTTGTTGTATGTTCACTTTCTCTTTCGTCTTAATACCTGTAAATTATTGAAGCATCTATTTATAAAATAATTTGCATCACACCTCAAACTTCATTTCAGCTGATGTTGTCTACGTGATTTCTACATGTCTGATTTAATCTAAACTTCAAATGCCAATAATCTTTGATTGGTTCAATGGCTAACGCAGTTACATCAACAATTTTTCGGACAAATACCCTTGGGAAAGGTATGAAACCCCTTATCCTCCCAGCTATGGGTTAAATAGTACCACTACTGTTCTTCTAGGAGGATGAATTTGGCATTAAACGATACGTCACTAGAAAAACAAAGCAAACAAACATTCAACACTTTTTAAAAAAATTTGCTTGCTATATTCACTAAAGATGGAGTTTATTCCTGGTATCTCTTAATTTTTTTTTTCAACGACAGATTCTGGTTTATTTTGACACCCTTTGTTTATAGGATTAATAACATGTGCTTTGCAGGATTACCTGTGTTTTACTATCCCTATTTTATAATGACTGTTTTTTTAATGCTGCCCTCAATTATATTGTTTACAATGGTTAGAGCGTTCGCCAATGGCCCGGGAGATCTGGGTTCAATCCCAGATCGAGTCATACCAAAGACTTTTAAAATGGTACTTGATGCCTCCTTCCTTAACACTCAGCATGATAAGGTACGGATCAAGGGTAAAGTGGAGAAATCCAGGGAAAGGAGTAGCGCCCTCCCCTACACCTTGGTGTAGTAGCTATCGAAAAGGTAGCCTTCGGGTCACCCTCGACTATGGTCACTGACCATAGTCGAGGATTGGTCACCAACTTTACTTACTTATGTAATATAATGGCCGAGGGATTTTTTTGGGATTAAGTTAGGCTGATAACCTTTCGGCTCAGTGTATGGGTTACTTAGGTGCAACATTAACGCAGGTGTTCACGCGCGCGCGGGCGGAACGGACGTGTCACTCAGAGATGTCACAATAGCCCGAGACGGGAAACGGGGCTAGCAAGTACGAATGACGTCACGCATCGGAAGCGCGCGGAGGATTTGGGGAATTTGAAGAAAGTTAGTAGAGTTGAGACTAGACACCGGACGAGAAGGGTTGACTTTCGCTTGCTCGCGAAGGCCTTTGGCAGGTTTCGCACGAGATGGAGGGGTAGATGAAAAAGCCAGAATAGAAAGATTGTGCCTTTCTCTCCTTATGTCGAAAGACCTTTAAACTTAGTGTGATTTGGTTTGGTTTTATGGCATATAAACCATTGTAGCTTATTTAATGCTAAATTCTCTTTATACATATATATTAAATATATAAGATGTAGTTGAGTTGGGTTTTACGGCATATCAACAATTATAGGAGGTCCCCGTGGTGTAATGGTTAGTCGCAGGATATGGACACGGCGACACGAGTTCAAATCCTGGACCTGACTGATTGCATTTCACATAGCACTAATACCCTTGGGAAAAGTATGAATCCAAAATATTCTCCCTCCAGCTATGGGTAAATAGTAGGGCAGATTAGGTTCTTCAGCCTTGGTGAGGCAACTAGTCTAAGAGAAGGAAAACTCTGAATTCAAACCTGTTAAACTCCGCTTAAAAATTGACCTTGTGTCATATCCTGCCCGAGCGGAGGGGTTGGTAAATATGATCAACCATTATAGGTTATTTAATGCCAAATCCTCTTTATACATATATATTAAATATTTAAGATGTAGTTGGGTTGGGTTTTACGGTATATCAACCATTGTAGGTAATTTAAAGCCAAATCCTCTTTATACAATATATATTAAATATATATATGACGGTGATATCTAATACTCGCATAAAGTTGGAAGCTAAAATAACTTATTTGCTTATATAATGTTTGCATATCATATCAATGCAACCAAAGAACAGTTTACATCTGCAAATATATTAGCAAGAAACAGTTTCTCAATGTAGCGAAACGAGTGTCGAGCAGACCTTTATAGCAGTATTGATAGAGAATAAATTTACCCCCAACGCACCTCTCTCTTCCCCCTCCCACACGCACACACAATCTCTTTGACACAAAAACGTTTACGTGTACATACGTATGAAGGCACAGACCTACGAACATGATGAAAATAGGCAAGACAAACAAGTTAATTAAAAAAATATGAAGTCAAAGACGATGTTACATATTGTTACAAATATAACAACATGATACACTGTCTTTCATATCTTGCCAAATCTTCGAAAACTTTCCATCTTTCTTTATTTTAAATCATTTCTTTCTTTCTTTCTTTCTTTCTTTTAAATCATTTCTTTCTTTCATTCTTTTAAATCATTTCTTTCTTTCATTCTTTCTTTCAAATCATTTCTTTCTTTCATATCATTTCTTTCTTTCTTTTAAATCATTTCTTTCTTTCTTTTAAATCATTTCTTTCTTTCTTTCTTTTAAATCATTTCTTTCTTTTTTTCTTTTAAATCATTTCTTTCTTTTTTTCTTTTAAATCATTTCTTTCTTTCTTTCTTTCTTTTATACAAGTTCTTTCTTTCTTTTTGCTTTCTTTCTTTTATTAAAATTCTTTCTTTCAATCTATCTTTCTTTCTTTCTTTTAAGTTTTATCTTTCTATCTTTCTTTCTTTTCCTTGGATTGTTTTCTCGGTTGTACTTACTTTTGTTTGATTTTCTTAACTTTTATCAGCTTATAAGGTACTCCTATTTCCGTGATTGTACTTTGATCCGCTAATCGATACCATCCTTCTTGTGTATGAATATATGTCGGTGTCAGCACAATTGACACCATTATTTTCACCTGTAAAATAAAGAAAAAAAGGAAATGGATTATACTTTATAAAATGAAACATAGAAACATGGAAATAATTGCAAAATGGTATCTCATTAAAAGTCGTTATCCTATAACAAATCCAACAAAATCCGGATGACAATAATAAAAGTTAGCCACTTTATGTTGAGGAAGAATCTTCATGAAGATTTCAAGAGATTTGGTTTGGTTTCTTTGTTTAATGGCATATCAACATTTGTAGGTTATTTAATGCCAAAGCTATTCTCCTAGAAGAACAGTAGTGGTGCTATTTAGCCCATAGCTGGGAGGATAAGGGGGTTCATACCTTTCCCATGGGTATTTGCCCGAAAGTGAACGTAATAGCGCGACTGGAGTACGAACTCGCATACTACGATTCCGCAGTCCATCGCTTTAACCATTACACCACGAGGACACCCCCAAGATTTCAAGAGTCAAAACGATTTGAACTGAGAATAATATGAGAATTTCTACGTAGAAGATATTTGGAAAGTGATTTCCTATCCGGAGTCCGCATCAAACTAGTTAGTTTTCGTTCAATCATTCATGGTGATCTTGATATTCACAAAGAGATTTCCAAATCATCCTCCTGCAAAACAATGTTGAATATACCGACTGCAACTCTGCAGAGAGGTAAGGAATAATAATAGTTAATAAAAGTTAATAGCAGGTTCTTCGGCCCGTCTGCTGGAGCTGTAGAATACACCGACTGCTTCTCTTTGAACAGATAAGATCCCCCCAACGAGTGTCCTGGATATGATACTAAACAATCTGATGGTGAGGCCTCAGTAATGTTGGAGTTTTGCGGAATGTGGAGTACCCCTTTATTGCCATCGCTCCCAGGAACAAAACCAACCAACCAACTGATCCTGTTAAACAAATATTTTCCAGTCATGTTGCTAGCCGCCAATTGTGAATTCAATTTTCAAAGTTTGTTTCAAGAATGTGAATATATTTTTTAATTCAGAATTATGCTGATATTTTTTTTTTGTACTGATCAGTCAGTCGATAAACATATTTTCAAACTGACATTTTCCATGGGACTGGGTCTTTTAATTAAAAGCAGTGGCAATAAGCTTGGAAAGGTATGTAGAAATCTTCTCAAAGGGGACAGTCGAATTGAAAAATTTGAATCAAAGAACACAAAAATTGATCACCATATAAAAAGCCTTATTTTACGAATAAGATGTTGACTTTTTATGGGAAAAGTTGGAGGAATGCGTATTAAAAATGTGTCTACTTGTTATGAAAAACGGAAGATAAAATTGTAAGGAAACAACTTAACGGAGATTTCAAGATACAAAACGATTTGAACAGAGAACAATATGAGAATGTCTACGCAGAAGAAATTTGAAAATAGAAAGTGATTTTCTATTAAAATAAGAAGGTATATTAAGGTAAACATTGGTAGAACAGAACAGAATAGTTGTCTTTTTTTTTAAAATAAAAGCATGAATCCCCAGAAAGTGAATGAGGGGGAAGAAGAGAGGTCATCTGATTCTCAAGCTTGTTTAAGAGACCCTAACTAGCCACAGTCACCGACCCAAACTAGCCACAGTCACCGACCCTAACTAGCCACAGTCACTGACCCTAACTAGCCACAATCACCAACCCATTTATACTAAACAATAATTCTTATCACAATGACCTTCCACACTGCAACCACCAAAATACCGCAACCACTCTGCGCTAATTCTACTTAAAACCCTATAAAAGCGATGAAGTACAATGAATATGTAGAGTCATTGATGAAAACAGGAAGTGGGGAACCCAAAAAAGAAAGAAAAAGAAATTAACCGAACTAAATTGCTCCGGTTGGTTTCCCTCCCATCCCCCATCTAAGGTGGAGTGCTGACTGTTTTCTGGTACCCGAGGGTCGGAAACAAGCCAAACAATCCCAACAGGCACTGGCGTTGTGATAAAAGTAAAAAACAAATGTAGTTATTGTCCTCTATTCTGAAGCAAAGTTGAAACAGACATTGCTGTAAGTTAGCTTAGTAGATAATCAACATTCAAACAATGACATAAAATCAAATGAGCTGTCCAAAATAATGAAAAATGTAAAAATTATATGGAATTTTGAAATTAAAATGGATCATACAATCCAGTACAAGATTACTAATCTAATCACTCTTTGAGAAGAAAAGTGCATCCACCTCGTAGAATGTCTAAATACGCTTCATAAGTCTAAACTAAAACATAGCCGAAGAACAAAAGGGTTTGGGAGGGGGGTATGTGTATATAAACTATAAACTAATGTAGAATTAACTCACTTGGAGTTTTAGCAATATACACTCAGTAGAAATAAAGTCATGGTGTCTTATGGTTATCTTAATATAGGCGCCGGGAAACTATCGTTCTCTCACAAGTCCATATTCTCAGACGACTCTAGTAAGCTTTATCTCACTTTCTTCTCTAAATATAACAATCATGTGGACGATTTGTCAATGTGTGTTCAACAAAGAGAGTGAAAGTAAGAAAAATATCTGAACCTTGTCAGAAAAAAACAGAATATGTAAAATAATTGGACAATGTTATTTCTTTTGTTGGGACAAAATTTCGGACAAAACCGTTTAAATCGATAAATTTTCTTTAAAAAACCCTGGAAGACGTTTACACTATTAACTTCATAAAATAATATAAAAATATTGATGGTAAATAACTTTTTCTATGGTGTAGATTTTTCTTTTATGGTACTGATTATCAACTGGTCCGTTGATGATTGTTCAAATTTTTAATTGACAACGAAGATTATGGAATAAGAAGGTGACTAATTATCATCGGTACGCTAAGGAAAGTCTTAAAAGCCCTGTAACAAAATAAGAATAATTCGAAATTTTGAAAAGAATCAGAATAATCTATTTTTCAGCGTAACAAAAGTAAAGAAAAGAATACTGAATATAATACTGGTAATTTACTAAGCTTTTTGCTTAGATGTGGCACAAGGCCATATGAAAGGGGCACCCAATGAGACTCGAACTCACTCGTGTAGTTTTGCTAGTCCAGCTTGCTAACCATTACACCACTAGAGGCTTGAATACAGAAGAGGCTTGCTGTCACTGGATCCTTGACGGAAAGCACTAGATATTACTATTGTTAAATGTTAGCGAGATGATTACAAAGAACCTTTATTTATCCCTTCAGTACAACTCTTATGCCGGTGAAAGAGTACAAGAGCAAAACACCTTCAGAAAATTCTGAACCCTGCGGCAGACGTGAAGGCAAAAATTCAGTAATGAATATGCAGTTAAAACATTTTTATACAAACATCGTCATTATTTTTGGTTGTTGACGAGTGAACAACTCCCTAGTTTGAAAACATTCAGTGCATGATGTCAGTTATTAGTTAATTAAAAGGTCGACTTATTATGACGAAAGATTGTTAAATACGGTAATTTGAGCCGAGGCGGGGGTAATTATTCCTTTTCTTACTATTATTGGGGGAGAAAAACTCTCAGTGAGAGAATTCCCTTCCTCCATTACTACTTTCATTCCCCCCAACTCTCTCTCTCTCTCTCTCTCTCTCTCGCACAGGCTCGTGCCCCACAGATATACGTGCAGTGGCACATTCATAAACCCACATTCATCGACACTGGCGCACGCATACGTTTAGGAACTAACGTATTCATTTCTATTTCTATATAGTATTAAATGGTGAATTAATTTTCTAGAATGTATCGTTATTAGAAAGAAAGAACAAGGTTGGAACTAACAACACCAATGGTAAACGAACAGTACGATTTAAGCCTCTGCCAACAAATTTTGAAGCAACTATATTAATAATAGAAACGGGTTTGCTTGTCTGTTCTCGACATACGGGGCCAACGGTTTTATGTAGTGCTACCAAATTCAGTATGCCTACTTATTTGACTTTGAGGCAGTCTCTTATAGAACAAAAAAGAATAATCAGCGGCAAGCTACATTAATGAAAGATGTAATTAATCATTCGACATTGAAATTTCCACAATACTTTAAAAAATTTAGTATGCCTACTTATTTGACCTTGGACGGTTTTATAACGCATAAAAGGTTTGGTTGAAAGGAGTTCTCATCGAGAGGCAGTCTCTTATAATAAATAAATAATAATCAGCGGGAAGCCACATTAATGAAAGATATAATTGATCATTCAACATTTAAATTTCCACTATACCAAAAAAAAAAGAAAAAAAGAAAAAAAAAAGAATTATTTCACTTTCTAAAATAATTATTCACATTTAATTAAAGATGACTAATTATGTCAATAGAAAGTTCCTTAAGCTGGCCATGTAAGATAATCACATAGCATTATTGCTAAGTTTGAACTAACAATCTCAAGATGTAAAATAATTACATTGGATTATTGCTTAGTTAGGACTAACAATCTCGAGATGTAAAATAATTATATTGCATTATTGCTTAGTTAGGACTAACAATCTCGAGATGTAAAATAATTATATTGCATTATTGCTTAGTTAGGACTAACAATCTCAAGATGTAAAATAATTACATTGGATTATTGCTTAGTTAGGACTAACAATCCCCAGATGTAAAATAATTGTATTGTATTATTGCTTAGTTAGGACTAACAATCTCAAGATGTAAAATAATTACATTGCATTATTGCTTAGTTAGGACTAACAATCTTAAGATGTAAAATAATTACATTGCATTATTGCTTAGTTAGGACAAACAATCTTAAGATGTAAAATAATTACATTGCATTATTGCTTAGTTAGGACTAACAATCTCGAGATGTAAAATAATTATATTGCATTATTGCTTAGTTAGGACTAACAATCTCAAGATGTAAAATAATTACATTGCATTATTGCTTAATTAGGACTAACAATTCGGAACAAAAATTTTAAATCAATAAATGCCTTAACTCACTTCATTCAAAAGTGTCTATTTGAAAAGCTCCCGATAATCTTTCACAGAAAATTTTTAACTTTATAAGATAATACCAAATATAATTAGTAAATATTTTATTCTATTGAATTGATTTTTAGATTCTACTAAAAAATCGGTCTAATTGGTAGAGTGTTCGCCTAATGGCCCGGAAGACCGGAGTTCAATCCCAGGTCGTGTCATACCTAAGACTCAAAAAATGGTATTTGATACCTTCTTTTTTAACACTCAGCATTATAAGGTACAGATCAAGGGTGAAGTTGATCAATCCAGGGAAAGGAGTAGCGCCCTTGTCTACACCTCGGGGTAGTAGCTTATTGAAAAGGGAGCCTTCGGGTCGCCCTCGACTACGACAATGATAAATCTTTGAAATCAAAACTTATGAAATAACCATTGGCGATCCAAGTTTAGATCTCTTACCCGACAATTGGTGAGTACTTCAACTAGTCTGTCATAAAAGAAACACTTTATTCACTGAAAATAATTGAAGATGTGAAAAGAATTAAAATAGAAACGATGAAAATTTCGGAAAAATAAAATACCGAGTCTATTTCTTTTGAAAAAAAGTATCCTTAATGTTACACATTTGAGAGTGAATACTTTTGTAATATATACAACTGAACTCAAATCTTCTCCAAGGTCTGTATGACATGAGTAGCGACGTGCCTTCTACCACAATGGCCCATGGGGTGTTGGCTGGATATTTTATTTCAGACTCTCCCTTCTCTCAGTCTACTCAACTGATATCTGGGAAGAGGGGAAAAAGATGGATTCATGCCTTTCACTAAATCATTAATTCAAAGCGAATGTATACAGCTTCAACAGAAATTTGAAGTCAGCTTGCCGATTCTTCTTTCCATGCCGATAACCGTCACGTCTCCTGTGCATCAATTACAGGTAAATTGAATCGAACAAGACCCAGTCGGATTCAATGTTTTGGAAAAGAGATTGGTCTCAATGGCTTCTATCCTTAACTTTTTTTAAAACAATCTGATAAGGAAAAATTAAAAGGTGACATATGCGTTAGATTAGACTTACTTTGGAATAAGATCGAGAAGATCAAATAAACTAAAAATCATTTGTGAGATGTGTTCACGAAAAAAAAAAAACCTAAACTGATTTACTCTTTGTATATATGAGCTACTACAAAAAATATCATCATAAAAAATTACTTTTCATCTCACCAAGTTTTCATCAACTCCTTCGATGTAGTCTCCTTGCCTGTTTTTTTGTTTTTGATATTGACCAACAAAGAGAACTGAAGACAACGAGGGATACTAAAAAACCAATGAATACTAATTTTTTAAACACCAAATTTTGAGAGGTTGATACAAAACTGAAATTTTAATCACAACTTCAGGAGCGATTTTTTTTTTTTTTGCTTTATTCAGTGACAAATATTAATGGATTGATGGTATACGCTTATATATATATTCAGGGGTACTATTTATGATCATATACTTTTAAATGCCGATAAAAAGATATTTGCGTAAAAGAGAAGAAAAAAATCAAAATTTATAAAACTGTTAGTTCAGTGAGTATAATGCTTTACGTAGATCAAAGAAGAAAAATCTGTTTTCTTCTTTCAGCGTTGGTTTCTAATCGAAAATGTTACCAAGCAAACGATCTATTTTAAACTTCATCTCTCTCGACCTTCAGTATACTCTATTTAACCAACTGCAGGGAGTAAATTGCAGTTACTTACTCTCCAAGAAAATAATCTGAGCTGTATTCAATGAACGCTTGGTATTTTCAGATTGTCGCAGCGAACGGGATTGGTGTTTTGATTCGTTGAACATTGTAATACCAAAATAAATTGCAACATTAAGTACCAATCAAATAGGTGAAGCGTAAATTAAAGACCAGTCTAGGATAAAAGAGATGCAACAGAACTGGATACAAGAAGGGGATTATTTGAGGCTGGGAGTAAACTGAAAATAGAAGACGTAAATAATACTGCTAATAAAAAAACTGAATTGTCTATTAAGAGGCTGAAGAGAAAAAGAGAAAATGGCAACGGAAGTAGGCGAATAATTTTTTTTTTTGAATGAAGTTGTATTTGTCCATATAAAAGCAGTAAGTTCTCATGCACATGTATAGATTGTTTTATTTTATTTTAACGTTTACTACTAGTCAAAAGTATTTGACGCAACTAAAATTTTTCATTTCTCACCCTAAAAGTGTCATTTTCAATGAAACAAGTTAAACACAATGGTTTTATTTATCATACTAAACATAAGCCACATTGAATACAAATTTTAAGAAATAACAAAAAAACAAAAAAAACAAAAACGAAACAAAAAACTTTTGATTTATGAAAATAGCCTCTTTGGCCGCTATTACTGCTTGTTTCACGCCATTCTTTCCACCAAAGACTGGATGTAGACAGAAGATAATTATTTGTCGCTGCTTCCCACCAAACAGGACTTGACCCAAGGTCAAAAGCCCGAAGGCCGATTAAAGTGGGGATAAAGGGGAGGTGAAGGTCGAGAACGAGCCGAGACTCGAACCCTGCTGGTCTGTGCTGCTTATCGACCCACTTAGTGCAATGTGAGTCTAGTAAGGCAAGCAGTTTCACGAATCCAAATTTGGATCCGGGCACGTATGCCTGGTTATGGCTTGAAATAGACAGGAAGGTCTAGTGCCATACATAGGGGACAGAAGATGCAGCTCGCCCATCCGAAGGTGGTTCAGCCGAAGTTGTGGGCCTTTCGGCCTCGAATCTGCCATTGATTTCGATCACCCATCTGGCGCGAATGCCAGACGGCCTAGCCAAAAGGCTGAGAAGCGATGTAAACTGAAGATAGTTCTGCCCAGCTGTCCTCTAAGAACTGCCAGAGGTGAGCCACTTTTGAATTGTTTGGTTCTGACTTTTCAGTCAAGTTCATATCACACCAGTTCCATGGGATTTAAGTCCGCTGATTGCGCCGGCCAAGACGTCAATTGAATAACGTGCTGTACCTATTTACTTTTAATGTACATTTGGTAGAGTTTATTTGTATGCTTTGCATCATTATCTTGCAGGAATACAAATCCTCGAACTACAAGCCGCCTTCCAGATGAGATCGCGAGATGTTGCAGTATGTTGTGATTCAATTTGCCCTTCATCGGGTGCAGATCACCAACTTTGCAACAAGCAAAATTCCCTCGCACCATAATAAAGTCTCCACTGTGCTTTACGGTTGGTGTGATACTGGGGTCGCAACTCTTTCACCTACTCTTCGCCGACCATGGACCAATGAGACCAATTCAGCTATATAGGCAAGCTTCACAGTCTTCGAATAGATGTTGACATATTTCTTTTCACGACATTGGTTCAGTTGTACAGTGATGTTTGTAGCAGTCAGTCTTTTTTCACGCAAAGTGGTGAATCTGATTAAATTGTCTTCTGCTCTTGGTCTACCAGCCCTACTTTTAGTCTTGTTTCCTGATGTCCCCTAACCGTAGTTCTGGGAATTTTTCAAATTTTTAGTTCTATAGTAAAAAAGGCGCCTTCAAATCAATTTTTCAAAAGATATTTGGTTATACTAAGGTCTAAGTTACTGAAGAAGACTTGTGTTTAGTATGATAAATAAAAACATTGTTGTGCTTAACTTGTTTCTTTAAAAATAACACTTTTAGGATGAAAAAAAATTGAGAGTGGCCAAATACTTTTGACTGGTAATGAACATATATATATATATATATATATATATATATATATATATATATATATATATGTGTGTGTGTGTAGAGAGAGAGAGAGAGAGAGAGAGAGAGAGAAGAAAAAGCGGCCCTTTGGTAAAATACTGATAGTGTTCGCCAATGGCCCCGGAGACCAGGGTTCAATCCCACGTCAAGTCATACCAAAGACTCGAAAAAATGCCTCTTGGCTTAACACTCAGCATTATAAGGTATGGATCAAGGGTGAAGTTTAGCAATCTAGGGAAAGGAGTAGCACCCTCCCCTACACCTCGGTGTAATAGCTATTGAAAAGGAAGCCTTCGGGTCGTCCTGGACTACGGTCGCCGACTTTACTTTTTACTTACTTACTTAGATAGATAGGTAGGTAGGTAGATAAATAAAATTGTATCATTGACAAGAAAGGTATTTCACACGAACGGGAAATGATAACATTGATGGAAATGAAAAATGATGAAATTTCTACATAAGCTTTGTATCTTGCCTACAGAACATAAAACAGAAAGGATTTGTTCTTGATCCAAAGTTGATAGCTTGTCCATTTAAAGTGATACGCTACGAAATCTACACACTATTGTTCAAACAACTATTAGAATGCCTTCGAGCACTGAACACACACACACACACACACACATATATATATATATGTATATATATATATTGATAGGTTTTGTTTTATTTTTTAGTTACTTATTTTTCTTTTCACTCTTAACTTTTTAAGTCTCTTTTCCATTTTTCACTTTAGAAGAGTTTTTCGAAGTTCTAAAAAGCAAAATAATGAGAACTTCTTTGCGCTCAAGTTTTAAGTGGTGAGCATGCATTTATAGTTGTCAACGAGTGGAGGTCAAGAGGATCAAGTGCGATATCCCTCAACTCGATAATAGCTTATATATGTAAAATGATTCCAACTTCCAACAAATTATATATATATATATATTCAAGGGAATGGAGTAGCGGCCTCCCCTACTCTTCGGTGTAGTAGCTATTGAAAAGGGAGCCTTCGGGTCACCCTCGACTAAGGTCGCCAACTAATATATATAATATATATATATATATATATATATATATATATATATATGAGTGTGTGTCTGTGTGTGTGTATATGCATGTGTTTGTGTATTCACAAGAGTTGGTATCCATGTTGGGAGGTGTGTATGTGTTCTACAACTTCTACATTGATTATAGTATTGAACATGTCTTTGTCATCTTGAATATTTGAGTGATCATCCTTGAGAAGAAAGAAAACAGAATTGTGAGGCAAATTCAATATCATAAAATAATTGTTGAACTACTTGCAAACCAAATATATTCATATCTATTTGTATTTTCATTCATAAATTCCCGTATTTTATTTCAGATGTCTTTTCAGAAAACTTTACGTGCATTGGCCATTACGTATCTCCAAATTTTGGAGGTGCCCGTGGTGTAATGGTTATCGTCGTAGGAAATGGACACGGCGACGCGAGTTCAAATCCTGGACGAGACTGATTGCATTTCACATAGCACTAATACCCTTGAGAAAGGTATGAATCCAATTATGCACCCTCCAGCTATGGGTAAATAGTAGGGCAGACTGGGTTCTTCAGCCTTGGTGAGGCAACTAGACTAGGAGAAGGAAAACTCTGAATTCAAACCTGTTAAACTCCGCTTAAAAATTGACCTTGTGTCATATCCTGCCCGAGCGGAGGGGTTGGAAAATATGATTACGTATTTCAAAAATAAAATATTTTTGGTAGACCATTTGATATTTTTTCTGGAACCTTTTTTTCTTATCAATAAAATATTGACCGTTGCAAAAAAAAGTGACCAATACACAAAACACCTGAATAAAGTCGGAGGGGACAGCAGTTAAAATGTTGTGAATATAACAACCAAGATCAAGTCACTGGTCCCATACACGTAAATTGTGCGAATAAATCGTTAAATAAATTCCCTGAAAGAAGATGAATCATATAATTTACTAATCTTTTTGCTTAGATGTGGTACAAGGCCGTATAAATGAGGCTCCTAATGAGACTAGAACTCATGTGAAGGATTGCTAGTTTAGCTTACTAACCATTACACCACCAGTAAAGAGTTTAATAAGGGATAAAATAAAATAAAGAAAATTTGAAATTTAAAATTTGTAGGAATGTGAGTGACACTAAAGTTAAGTTTTGTATTTAACAGGGTACTGTTTTTAGGGGGCTTTAGTGTGCAATATTAAACAGTAAGTTCAAACTTTTACTTCCGGAGCTTTCCAATTCGGATACTGATTCGAAAAGATAACACAGGCAATAAGGTTTTTAAAAAGGAATTTTATACAAAAGAAACAAAAAAGGAAGAGATAGAAAAGATAAAGTGTTGCAAATTTTAGTGCAATTTGCTGGAACTTATCTGAGAGAGTGTCCGGGAAACAAAGTTCTTTGCATTTGAGTGTTTTTCATTTCTTGATGGTGGCAGATGCGTACGCCCACAGGAAGCAGGTTTACGTTAGACAATTATATAACCAGGTGCCACAGACGGCTTGAGTCAGTTCGAGTTTCAATTGCAGTTGGAGTCAGTTGGGGACAAGATGCCGAATTGAGAGCCAGCGGCAGACGGAGGGCTTTGGACCCTCAGTGACCCACAGTTGAGCAGCCCAGCCAGAATGCGAAAGAAGTGCTGCTATGGTCAGAAGAACTTTGGGTCAATATGTAGCAGTCTGTCTCCATCTCCAACTCACCTCTCACACACAACCAATATCAACCCTTTCGAGAATAAAGTGTGAGAGGTATATTTTTATAAAGAAGTGTGTCCGTTCGTTCATTGAAGTTCGTCATTATTGTTGACTATGTTTCCGCTTATAGTTGTATTATGGATATACAACAGGACAAGAACCAGCGCTTTTTTGTGAGTTGACCATAATCGATGAATTAGGGTGTATATGGAAAACAAACAAGTAAGCAATGATAGAACACACACACATACATTCACACAAATATCGTGGTGTAATAGTTATCGTCGTAGGAAATGGACTCGGCAACACGAGTTCAAATCCTAGTTGAGGCTGATTGTATTTCACATAGCACAAATACCCTTGGGAAAGGTATGAATTTAATTATTCTCCTTCCAGCTATGGGTAAATTGTCAGGTAGACGGGGTTCTTTAGATTTGGTTAGGCAACCAGTCTGGAAAAAGAAAGACTTTCCATTAAAACCTGTTGAACTCCGCTTAAAAATTGACCTTCTGTCACATCCTACCTGTGAGGAGGGGTTGGTAAATTTTCGGATAGACGGGGTTCTTTAGCCTTGGTTAGGCAACCAGTCAAGGAGAATAAAAGCTCTCAATTAAAACCTGTTAAACTCTGCTTAAAAAATTGACCTTCCGTCACATCTTACCCGTAAGGAGGGGTTGTTAAATACATTCATTCATACATACAGGAAAATGGACAGATACTGATTGCCGTTTCTTGTCAGAAGATGACAAGGTGTGACTTAACAGGACAAGTTTTCTTCTGCAGATACGGGAAAATATGTGACATTTATCCAGTTTTTTCTTGGCTGCAGTACGTGGCTCATTCTGGTGCCATTTTATTTGTCTAAGTCAAACCACAAGTTTATAATATAATGGCCGAGGGATTTCGTTTTATATATCTTGCCTTTCGGTTTAAGTAGACTGAGAACCCTTTGCTCAGTGCATGGGTTAGTTAGGTGCAACATGGGCGCAGGTGTTTACGCGCGCACGGGGGAGGATGTGTCATTCACAGATGTCAAAATAAAAAATCCCAGATAGGAATTGTAACCAGGGGATGTAAGTGACAACATGCACCGGAAGCGTGCGCGGAGGATTTTGGGGATTTGAAAAAAAAGGAGTTAGTTGAGTTCCTGCCTCCGAACGGAAGAGTGGAGATTTTGCCTCGGAAGAAGACGGTTGACTTTCGGAGCTCACCGAGGCCTTGCGGCGGGTGTCGCACATGAGTGGGGGGCAGATGGAAAAGTCGTCATAGAAAGATTGTGCCTCTCTCTTCCTCATGTCAAAAAACCTTTTAACTCAAAGGTAATAAAAAGTTTCGTACCTAAACTAAGAAGTCGTAAAGTCTTTCATGTTTCGGGATTCCTATAATATCTATATATACGTTATGAACACTCGATGTACATTTCACGTATTTATGTATGGGTATGTTACAAGTTGACTTGTACACATTGCCTAGCATTTTTTTTTCAGAGTTGTGTATAGCGTAATTTTGTTTACGTGTGTGATTAACAAAACCAGCTTTCGAGAGAAGCGATTACCCGATTACTGGTTTTGTAGGTTTGAAGCGATATCGACGCAAAGGTTGTAACAATGGAAATGTAGGTATACATTTATGACCGACACACCACCTGCTAAATATCTTTTTCTGTCGTTCTGTGACATGGGTATGCAAAATGATCGGCAGCTGCATCCACCAAATGTAGTATTATGAAAAATCTTTTGATTTGGTTGATGGGCATTGAATACACGTCTGATTTCATCTGTCTTTTTATAGGCCTTTTTTTCATCTGGCTGGGTTTCAACTCACCAGGTGAACATGTAGAGGAGACAAATTTGGTTGCTGACCAACTGACCAACTTTCTATCACTAGCTTACTATCTCTCTCTCTCTCTCTCTCACACACACACACACATATATATATATATATATATTGATAGATATATCGATATTTTTTTTTATTTCAGAGTTATCCCTATCAGAGACCAGCTGCTCACAAAGTTTATATACCCTGCCTAGATTTTTCAAAAATTTTTTGTTACAATCGATATGACGTTTTGCCTAGTCGGCTGGGACTGTAGAATACTTCGACTGCACCTCTGCAGAGGAGTAAGACCCCACAATGAATGTCCTGGATATGATACTAAATAATCTGATGATGAGTTTCCAGTATTGATGGGGTTTTGGGGAATATGGTGTATCCCTTTATTGGCATCGCTCCCAGGTCCACTCTGGCCCGAAGTGGTAGCACCTGATAGGGTCCTATCTATGTCTCAAATAGAACCAAACTGCATCCTTATGCTAAACTGAATTGTTAGAATTAGAACTGTTTGACTAAACTGAATAGCTTGAAATAGACTCTGTTTTTAACATTTAAACGGTGTACTCTGAGTTGTTTTAAATGGAACTGTTTTTGACATTGAAACTGTACTCACACGAAACTGAATTGTTTGAAATAGAACTGATTATTTGTATGAACATGGCTTTGGCATTAAATAACCTACAAAGACTGATATACCATAAAACCCAAACAATGAACAACGAACGATATGACGTCATTTTTTACTGATCTACATATTCTAAATAAACCATTATTTAGGAAGATATATCATCCTTTCTAGGTTGACTCGCGTGATATTATGGTTTACTTACTAGACAAGCAAGTGAGTTCGAGTCTCACTTGGTTCCCTATACATGCAGTCTTGTTCCACAATTAAGCAAAGCTTAGTAAATAACTATCTCATCCTTTTTTTATCCGTTAGAATATCTATCGATAGATAGATAGATAGATAGTACATGGAAAGCAAACAAGTAAGCAATAATATCTATTTATTTGTCTATCGATCGATCGATCAGTGGATAGATAGATAGATATTAATAGACAGAAATATAAGAGTTTTAGATTAAACATCTATTACCATTTAATCTTTTAATTGTGATTCATAATCTAAACTTCAAACCAAAAACAAATTTAAAAAATACTCCAATAGAGAATCTCCTAGCTATTTAAGAGTATTATTATTTGTATGGCAATAAATGTGCAGCCAAATAACAATATTACTCTGTGGGCCTGTTTGCTCATTAGAACTTCCGTTTTGTTGTCCATTGGAATCTCGGTAGGTCGAGATTATTTATCTATTCGAAATACTGCTCAGTTTGCTTGGTTGATAAATATGCAATTTCGGTTAGCCAAAAACAGATCGTCATAAAAGAACTAAAAGATGAAGAAAATAATTCAAATTAATGAAAAAAACTGTCGATGAAAAAGTGTGTGCAGAGAAAGACATTACGTTTTATATAAAGGATAGGTGGAATTCGTAGGTTATGATGAAGAAAACAGATAAAATCACAGAAGGGATACTCGAGCAGCAAAACTGATTTAGAACTAAGTAATTAGTCATAAAAATAATTATGTTAGGTGCTGTTAATTAAGCAAATACATGCGAGCAAAAAAAGACGTCATCGGTAGGAAAACACTCGAAATATCAGTGAATTATAAATATGGACGATGTTTGTTGGCTGGAATCCATTAATGATTTTCAAAGAAATGCTTTTCAAAATTCATTTTATATTTTCAAATGTATTTCAGCTGAGTTCCATCAGTGACAACACCCTTAAAATGTCAATTCCCGACGGGAAATAAAGGCGTTTCCAATTTATACTTTAAATATTTTTGGCTTTCTTTTAAGATTTTATGTCTGCATCTAATTTTTTACGTTTTTCTTTTTTTACGTTTTTATTTCATTTTTATGGTCTCTGTCTCTCTCTCTCTCTCTGTATACACACACACACACACACACACATATATATGGATGTGTGTTTGTGTGCGCGCGTGTGTCCATGCTTTTCCTTTGTGTAAAGATAAGTTTTCAAAGACAATGAAGATTATGAGAAAAATTAGAAAGTATTCTCTCTCCCTCTCTCTCTCTCTCTCTCTTTCATACACACACACACACACACACACACACACACACATTCTAGCACACGTACACAAACTCACAAACGTATATAACCACGGGAATAATTTCATATAAATTTTTTGTGACTTTTGATTCGTGTAATTTCCTCTTAAAATTCCGTCGTTTCTTTCTGTGGACATCAGGGAATACCACTACAACATAGTGCAGACTGGGGAATGGTTTTTGAAAGTCTAAAAGGAAATTATTTTTTAATTTTCATATTTTAGCTCTTCTAAGTCGATTTACCCTCTCAAATGGGCTAAAACTTTATAACCACTTGCCTAATAAGGAATTATTCTTCCGTTTGTTGGAAAAAAGCTGTTTGCCGATCAGTTGGCCGATCAGTCAGTCTAAAGAATTTTCTTTTTTGATTCTGGTCCAAGAAGTTAATAGTAGGTTCTTCGGCCAGTCGGTTAGGGCTGTAGAATACACCGACTGCTTCTCTTTAGACAGATAAAACCCACCCCCAATGAGTGTCCTGGATATAATGGTGAGGTTCCAGTAATGCTGGAGCTTTTGGGAATGCGGAGTACCCGTTTATCGATATCGCTCCTAGGCCCACACTGACCCGGAATAGTAGCCCCTGATAGGGTCATATCTATGGGTCAAATAGAAGTAAACTGTGAACTTATGCAAAACTGAATTGGTTGATTATGGCACTGTTTTTTTTATGTCTAAACTGCAGACTTATGCTAAACTGAATTTCTTGAAATAGAACTGTTTTGACATTTAAACTGCGTTCTTATACTAAACTGAATTGTTTGAAATGGAACTGTTTTTGAATGCTAAAGTGAATTGTTTGAAATAGAACTGTTTTGACATTCAACGGTGTGTAAACAAAAACTATACTTACACTAAACTGAATTGGTTAAATAGAACTGTTTATTTGTATAAAAATGGATTTGGCAATTATAACCGACAATGGTTGACGTGCCATAAACCAAGCCAAACCAGCAGGTTCTTTTACCACTAAATGCTTCACAAGATTTTTTTGGTTGGTCCAAGATATCTTACAAATGTTCTCTAAAATTTTGGTAGTTAGGTGTCCAGAACAGCATAAGTTCTTTTTTTTATGTTTCTGAAAGCAATCCGATACAAGTCGTACACTGTAAAGTACACGACAAGAGTTTCTTTGTAAAACGTTGTCCATCACAGTGTTTCCACCTCGACAATGGCCTGAGGGACTGTGGTTCAATCCCAGGTCGAGTCATACCAAAGACTCAAAAAATGGTACTTGATGCCGCCTTGCTTAGCACATCACTATAAGGAAATGATCTAGGGTAAAATAACACTCAGCATTATAAGGTATGGATCAAGAGTAAAGTGGAGCAATCCAGGAAAAGGAGTAACGCCCTCCTCTACAACTCGGTGTAGTAGCTATTGAAAAGGGTGACTTCGGGTCGCCCTCGACTAAGGTCGCCAACTTTGCTTACTTACGTATCTTGGTGCTATTGCTTCTCCCGAATAATTATGTAACATTAACCCTAACCCTACAATTTTCTTTTTCAGGAGCAAATGAGATTTATCAGACCAGGCAATTTATCTTCAATTTATTTAAAGTCCAGTTCTAACGCTGACTGAGATTGGTTAGCATTGATGCCCTAAATGGCTGACAGTTTTGCAATCCGTACATAGCAACGATCAATGCACAATCTTTTGTGATGCATTCTTTATCTCACTTTGATTAAAGCATTCGAAAAGTTTTGTCACTGTAGTTCTTTAATTTAATCGTTCCAGATGATTGACGAGTAATTATTCATTAATTAAAACTAATCATTAAATGATCTATAATTAATCATCCGTTCATTTATCGCACCTTGATCATCCAATACTTGAAGAAAATAATAATAATTAATAATTAAGATTGGGGTTCAATTCCAGGTCGAGTCATACCAAAGACTCAAAAAAAAGGTACTTGATACTTCCTTGCTGAGTACTCATCACTATAACAAAAGGATCAAGGGTAAAATGGAGCAACCCAGGGAATGAAGTAGCACCCTCCCCTACACCTCGGTGTAGTAGCTATTGAAAAGGGAGCCTTCGGGTCACCCTCGACTATGGTCACCAACTTAAGTAGTAAGTTGGCGACCTTAGACGAGGGTGACTCGAAGGCTCCCTTTTCAATAGATACGACACCTAGGTGTAGGAGAAGGCACTACTTCTTTCCCTGGATTGCTCCACTCTACCCTCGATATGTATTTTATACCGCCGAGTATAAAGCAAGGAGGTATCAAGTACCATTTTTAAAGTCTTTAGCATGACGCGACCTGAGATTGAACCCAGATCTCCCAGACCATTGTCGAACACTCTACCCACTAGGCCAATGAGCCGGTTTTAACCAATAATTAATCGTCGTTCATTTATCGCATCTTGATCATCCAGTACTTAAAGAAAATAATAACCATAATTAATCATTAAATATTAATTAATCATTAATTAACCGGTAATTAATTGTCTGTTAATTTATCGCATCTTGATCATCTTGAACTTTGTCGGCAGTTTGAGATTTCGTTCTTCCTACAACCACTAATGTAAATGTACGTGTTGGGTAGGGATAAATGTATTCATACCGACAACACTCAACAAATTCATAGAGTAGAATTTCCTCGTTTCCTTTGTATTCCTAAATGTTTATAGAATTCATTTAAATGAATATCATCCGTTAGCTTCAAGAAGAAATATTTCGAAGTATCAGTTTTGCTGTATTTATTTAATTGCATATCAGCCTTCGTGGGTTATTTAATGCCAAAGCCATCCTTGTATGTATTTATCAACCCTTACACACGAGCAGGATGTAACACAAGGTCAATCTTTTAGTGGAGTTTGACAAGTTTGAATTCAGATTTTTTCTTCTCAACTGGTTGTCCAACCAAAGTTGAACAACCCAATTTATTTACCTATAGCGAGAAGGAGAATAAAAGAATCCATATCTTTCCCAAGGGTATTAGTATCCTGCGAATTGCAATCAGCCTCGTCCAGGATTTGAACTTGTGTCGCCGTGTCCATTTCCTACGACTATTACAACACGGACACAAAGCCATCCTTGTAGACAAACGTCAGAGGTCGTATTTTTCTCATTGGGGTGGTTAAAGGTGTTCATACCTTTCCTTAAGGTGTTAGTTCCAAAGTGAACGTAATAGCGCGACAGGAGTTCGAACTCGCTTACAACAATGTCCCAGTCCAGCACGTTAGCCACTACTCCACGGAGACTCCCTCCATTTAGGAGTGTTTTTAACACTTGTCGAAGCTCTTCTGATATCAGTGAGAATAATGCAGACATTTCCGTAACGAATGCAAGGGAAAGTCTAACAGCTAGAAAAAAAGCACCATTTGAAGTATTTCACCTATTCTATTCTGTTTTCGCTGGGCGGAAAAAAATTAACAGGAAATCGGCAACCACCGTTTTCGACTGGTGGTGTTTGTATCTTCTTTCTTTCTTTCACTTTATATATATCATATTCGTGCTGATAGTACTGATTTCCTTGACTGTTTCACGCTATTCTTCTTTATAGTCTATCATTACTGGCTGGTCCTCTAAACAGTAACCAGTGTCTACCCAGAGCTGATGGTCGGCTAACACAATTGTGTCCATGTCTGGGAGCTCATTATAAGTTTATCCTTGCTGCTAGGATAATTTGAGGAAAAAGAGGCAAGTGGCCGTACAACTATTATTTTGCGGGTTGCTCTTCCAAGAATTTGCCTAAGGCAGCATTCCTGTATAGTTGCTATCTAGCTTTTGCTTTAAAGTTCAGGTAATGCAGCCATATATTAGTACTAATACGGCTACGGATTGAAGGAGTTCCCGTTTTATTTTATGATACTCTTGAAACGCATCTGAAACGTATACTTCAAATGAGAAATATCAAAGCTTTGTTTCCGTCGATATAGAATCAGCAGCCAAGTGCATACCAACCAAACCAAAAGCCAAATGTAGAGTTCCCTGCGAATCAAAAGCTATTAAGGAAAAAAGAGTAAACACGAATAAAGCATCTAAACTTTTTAAAAGAATCCTAACAATTACAAATTTGGAGAATTTAAAAAAGTCCGTGAGAACTAACTGAAACATACCAATAAGAACAACTAAAATACATATATTGCCAAATGAATAAAATCAGAAAATCTGTAGAACAAAGTCAATGACAACTAGCATGGCCGATAATAAGTAAAGTTCATAGAAAAAAAGCACCTTGAGAGCAAAACTTACCAGCCAAGAAGAAAAACCTAAGCAGTGGAAAGAACATTTCAGTAATCTTCTTGGAAACTTTCCGGCGATGATATATAAACTTACTGAAAATATCATTTTAATATTTCCTGAAGTATGGAAGACAAGAAAATTAGACGACATATTTCGATACGCTGTGCATAAACAAAACACAATAAAGAAATGGATAAACGATTGCATCCTACCCTTCCCCACGCGAGATGATCATTAAGAACAACAGAAGCATAACAATTACTGCCATAGCTACTAAGGTTTATAATGCCCTGTTTCTCAATCGTATCCGAGTTGAGGTGGAGATAGTTCTTTAAAAATGTGTTTTGTGTGTATGAGTAAATATATATAAAACAAAAAACAAGTGACTGTGGTGTAAAGGTTATCGTCGTAAGAAATGGACACGCCGACACGAATTCAAATTCTGGACGAGAATGATTGCATTTTCACATAGCACTAATACCCTTGGGAAAAGTATGAATCCAATTATTCTCCCTCCAGCTATGGGTAAAATAGTAGGGCAGACCAGGTTCTTCGGCCTTGGTGAGGCAACTAGTCTAGAAGGAAAACTCTGAATTCAAACCTGTTAAACTACGCTTAAAAATTGACCTTGTGTCATATCCTGCCCGAGCGGAGGGGTTGGTAAATATGATAATACAAAAAATAATTCTGAATATATCTATCGGACAACATGAATCTATATATGTCTCCTTCCCTTCACATGCACAAACATTTACGTAAACTTTATCGTTGGGTGTCTGAAGATACCATCTATCATATCTAAACATTAGTATAAAAAAATATACCCCGTCTTCCATTGTCCATCTTTTACCACATTTAACTCTTTAGACAGCGGATTACTGCCTCGTTGGAATCCCCATCACCATTCGTCATTTGATCGGTCAGAACTTTTTACAGGCCGGACATACTTCCTGATGCCCAACTCTCCCATGTAGACAAAGATTTTTGTTTGATTTCAGAGTTTTCTTTCTTGACCTTTGCCCTACCAGTGTCAAAGAGCTCAGTCTGTCCTACTGTTTAACCGATTGCAGGACAGAGTAGAGATAAATACGTACCTTTGTAAGGACCTTAGTGAAAAGCAAACAGCCTCGTCGAAGATTTAAGCGTGTCCCACTGAAACCATATCTTACATCATATAAAAGATAACTCACGCCTCTTTAATCACTCAATACAATAAATTTGTATAATTTGAAACCCTATTATGCCTAATTAAAAATACTTTTACTCTTATATTGAACGGGCGATTATAATTTAGATTATAAGTCGCCAAATATTTCACTATCAAATAATAGTAAAATACTTGGTGATTTATAATCTAAATTATCATTCCCCGCTTAATATTAATTTAGAAATCTGGAGAACAATGTTTTAAAGTCGGGCTTAAAAAGATATTTTTATCATTTTTAAATAGATTTTCGTATAACTGCAGCAGGTGAAATTTATGAAAGTTTAAGATAAAATCAATACTTCAATTGATCTTCGTTAAAGAAATCTGCGTACGTAAATATACTTTACTTTCATCAGGTATTCAGTATTTTTCTCCAACCGGACGGAAGATGCTTAATAACAAAAAGAAAGATAATTATAAAAGCCGATGTTTGCACAATCAAAAATTTGAGAAGAATGAATAAAAGTGGGCTATAAAAAAATTTGATAGAAGAAAATGTTTATATCTTACAAAAGAAAAAAAAGGGAAGGTTAAAAGAATTACTTAACGTTGCCTTTTTGTAGTAACATGTATTGGAAAGGTCGTCAGGGGGAGCTGCACCTCTTCTTAGAACAGCATCATTGCTGACGTGTTGAAGGTACAGCTCTACACTTAATAGGTCTATGGGTTTAAGTAATCTGTTGAAAATGCAAGGACCTAAAATCTCAGACCTGCTGCATGCAACTTAGTAGAGTTATTACCTGTAGGGTACGTTTGTATATAAGGAAAGAAAATACGTCCGTGTCATTTAATCAATATATCTTATATTAAAATAACTTCGAGTAAACCTTGACTTTTGAGGTTCGTAGAGATAGCTTTCGAAAAATTCTGTGATAAGGATCTTCGTTGGAAACCTGCTTTGGAAAATGGCCGTGACTTCAAGCAAAAAAAATAGATCCTCCCTTATCAGGTGTGCAACTCAAAAGTTTACATTTGGGAAATTGTCATCTTTTAAAGCTTATAGTTTCCTTAATCATTCTTCCATTGCTTGAGACAGAGACAGAGACTGAGAGAAGAAGAAGAAAGTTAGTCTGTAGATTTTTGTCTTCCTACATATATAGATCAGGTCAGAGTTCGTTCTTTACTGATGTGGAACATGTAACCCAGGACAATGCATATATTTTTTTTGGAAAGATCCTTCTGTCCAGACTGGAAAGTAAAAAAAGAGGATGGAAATCAGAAAAACAGATGACTGGTGTCTCCATTACCAACATTCTAATAAAATAATTTCCCGTGGTGCTCGTGGTGTAATAGTTATCGTCGTGGGGTATGGACACAACCACACGAGTTCAAATCCTGGACGTGACTGATTGCATTTCACATAGCACTAATACCATTAGGAAATGTATGAATCCAATTATTCTCCCTTCAGCAAGGGTAAATAGTAGGGCAGACAGGGTTCTTCAGCCTTGGGGAGGCAACTAGTCTAGGAGAAGGAAAACCTGTAAAACTATGCTTAAAAATTGACCTTGTGTCATATCCTGCTCGAGCGGAGGGGTTGGTAAATTTGAATAAGATAATTTCCAACTTTCGGTCTTGTAAAATACCATTCTTTGACAGAGACAGATGGCTTCAGAGTAATATGAATTGAAAACGTCCTACTAAGTAGGTTTTAGTTAAATTGTTCTACACTTAATTAGTGAATGCACAGAGGTTTTGATTGCAAGAATGTCTGGAATGAGAATAGAAGCCACATTGAAGGTCATAGCTAACTTTGATTAGATTTTATGACACTCTCAAATAAGAAATAAATAGATATTTTTATCTTTTACCCTATTTACCGACCCCTCCGCTCGGGTAGGATATGACACAAGGTAAATTTTTAAGCGGAGTTTAACAGGTTTGAATTCAGAGTTTTCCTTCTCCTAGACTAGTTGCCTAACCAAGGCTGAAGAACCTAGTCTGCCCTACTATTTACCCATAGCTGGAGGGAGAATAATTGGATTCATACCTTTCCCAAGGGTATTAGTGCTATCTTTTACAAACTTGGATAAAGTGGGTGAGCAAACTGAAGCTGAAAGTAACATTTTGGAATTTATAACCGACGACATGGATCCAAATTATTGATGCTGCTGCGGATATCTCTTTGAAAAGGGATAAATCCATCTTTACTTGGCTCCATCTTATCTGTAAGGTATATAAAATAAAGTTGTCTGAGGCAATACTTCTAATAGTGACAGAAAATTACGAGATTCTAACATAACTTGAAGAGTACCAATAAAGAGCAAATGGGTAGAGTGTTGGCCAATGGTCCAGGAGACCTGGGTTCAATTCCAGTTCGTGTCATACCAAAGACTTGGAAAATGGTACTTAATACCGCTTTGCTTAACACTCAGTAATATAAGGTACGTATCAAGGGTAAAGCGGAGCAATCTAGGGAAAGGAGTAGCGCCCTCTCCTACTCCTCAGTGTAGTAGCTATTGAAAAGAGAGTCTTCTGGTCGCCCTTGACTAAAGGGAGACAACGACTTTTACTTTATAATAGTCTCTATACATCTGATAACATGTGGGAAAGAGAGAGTACGCATGCGTGAGAGAACGAGCGTGGTATACATACATACATATATATATATATATATATATATATATATATATATATATATATATATGTGTGTGTGTGTGTGTGTGTGTGTGAAAATAATTCCTACATAGCCAAGAGCGAGTCTACCTGGATTTCATCAAACGGCTCTTCGGATTGCTCAGGCCTGACTACAGATCAGGTTTTTTTTTATAAAATTATATACGACATTTACTTTGAGTGGTTTAGCCCATTAAAGGAAAAGGGGAAAAAAGGAAAAAAAAAACCAACCAAATAGACGAAAATAAATGCGCGCGACACCACGGTATAACGTGCGTTAGTGAAATGTGCTCGTTATATGAATGATCGTTTATAACAATTTTTACAAACACGTCATTAACATCTGAAAGCAAACGCCTTTAACATCATTATGAACTTAAGCTATAAAGGAGGACTTTCGCTGTGTTTGTCTACATAGCCTGCCCGATTGCGCCAGGGGTGGCAGTACCACCTCAGCCACCAAAACTGTGGTATCACCCCGGACAGGGTATCGCTCGTGCTTTCACTCATTATATGATAAAATAAAAATTCATATCTATATCTCTATATAATACGAGTCAACTCGACATTGAGAGAAAGCAAGGCAGATTTATAGCAAAAACAATTCTTCGTGTATATCTCTCCGTATTTCAACAGCTTTTTTAAAAAAAAAACTCGTGGCTTCTCTAAATAAAACTGCTGATATTTTTATACATACATTTTTCATTAACGAAATGAACGGAAATCCAGCTGTAGAAAACATCAACGTTTTCCCACTTGACCAGGCTTACGTAAAAGTGTTTTTTTCCTTCAAATACATCCCGTCTGTTGTAGTTGCTCTTTCGGAAATTGGGGTTCTTACTTCAGAGTTATATGACGCACAATGGACAAGGATTTTTTTTGTGTGAAGAGTTTATTAACGTTAACCAGTTGTAGCTCATCCAATTTACCCACCCCGCTCGGGCAGGATATGACACAAGGTCAATTTTTAAGCGGAGTTTAACAGGTGTTTTCCTTCTCCTAGAATAGTTGCCTCACCAAGGCTGAAGAAATCAGTCTGTCCTACTATTTACCCATAGCTGGAGGGAGAATAATTGGATTCATACCTTTCCCAAGGGTATTAGTGCTATGTGAAAATGCAACCATTCTCGTCCAGGATTTGAACTCGTGTCGCCGTGTCCATTTCCTATGACGATAACCATTACACCACGGGCACCTCCAATTGTAGCTAATATTATACAATGCTTATTTTAGATTAGAACCTCATGGATGTTATTTGATTCGCGTTTTGATAGCTGTACTCTTTTACCTTCTTTAAACTTTCATAGAATTAAGCAACCAGGTTGTGCGTTTCCTCGGAGTTTCTTAACTGCAATAAATATTCTTACTTTTAGTTAGTCGGTATTTACAAATTAAACTTTCATGGAACAAGACATTTAACTACACTTTCATTCATTCGACTATATACTCCGTAGTTCTACCATATAAAGCATAATGATAACCTCTTCCTTTAACGGACATATGTTAAAGTGCTTAATCAGATTTTATAGCATTGTTTTAGCCTATACGGATTGGCAAACGGAAGTGAGAATAATATGATACAAGGTACTAAAAATAGAGCCTCCAACACTTTCCTTTTTCATCTCTTCAAACAGCCCAAGCAGGAAGGCGAAATCGGAACAAGAACTACCTTCCTTTACCATGGGTAAAGGGTACCTCGAGTAGTATAGTGGATAGCAAGCTAAACTAGCAAACCTACACGAGTGAGTTCGAGTCTCATTGGGCCCTATTTACCCAACCCCTTCGTTCGGGCAGGATGTGACACAAGGTCAATTTTAAGCGGAGTTTAACAGGTTTGAATTTAGAGTTTTCCTTCTCATAGAATAGTTGCCTCAACAAAGCTGAAGAAATCAGCCTGCCCTACTATTTAACTATAGCTGAAGGGAAAATAATTGGATTCATACCTTTCCCAATGGTATTAGTCCTATGTGAAATGTAATCAGTCTCGTCCAGAATTTGAACTCGTGTCGCCGTGTCCATTTCCTACGACGATAACCATTACACCACGGGCACCTCGAGTCTCATTGGGTGCCCCATTCATATGGCTTTGTGCTCCATCTAAGCAAAATAAACTTAGTAAATTACTACCTTCCTTTACCATGGGTAAAGGGTACCTTGAGTTAATCTAGCAAACCATTTCTTGTGAGTTCGAGTCTCATTGGCTGTCCTATGCATGTGACTTTGTGCCTCGATTAAGTAAATAACTACATTCTTTTTCCATTTATTTAATCCCTTGATTTTGGTACTTTTTAACCCGACTGCTGCCCTTGATTCTTTTTTTAAAATCGTGTTCATTGAATAGATTTTTTGTTAAACATAGTTAAGTAATTACATAGAACTTTCCTAGTTGTATTAGTTACTTTTAATTTCGAATATTGGATAGGCGCGTCTCCGTATGTATGTATATATGTGTTTTCATAGATGTGATTTTATTGAGGAAGTTACATAAAGGAAATACAAATAAATAAAAGTAAATTAAGTTTTAAATAGCAATAATATCTGGTTTAGTTGTTATATCAAGTTGTTACCTTGCCCAGTCAGCTGGGACTGTAGAATACACTGACTCTACCTCTGCAGAGGGGTAAGACCCCCCCTAACGAGTGTCCTGTTTATGACACTAAACAATCTGATGGTGAGGTTCCAGCAGTGCTGGAGCTTTGGGGAATGCGGACTACCCCTTCATTGCCATTGCTCCCAGGTCCACTCTGGCCCGGAGTGGTAGCACCTGATAGGGCCCTATCTATGGGTAAAATAGAACTAACAGCATACTTATGCTAAGATGAATTGAGTAAACTGAATAGCTTGAAATAGAAACGTTTTTGACAATTAAACCGTACTTACACTTAAACTGCGTGCTTATGCTTAACTGAATTATTTCAAATAGAACTTTTTTTCGACATTAAAACTGTATTTACACTTAAGTGAATTGTTACATATAACTGCTGGAATAGTTTGAAATGGAAATGTTTTTGACAATTAGACTGTGTACTTATGCTAAACTGAACTATTTTCAATAGAACAGATTATTTACATAAAAATGGATTTGGCGTTAAATAACCTACAAAGGTTGATATGCCATAAAAGTTTGAAATGGAAATGTTTTTGACAATTAAACTGTGTACTTATGCTAAACTGTCTTCAATAGAACAGATTATTTACATAAAAATGGATTTGGCGTTAAATAACCTACAAAGGTTGATATGCCATAAAACCAAACAAACCAAGTTGTTACCTATGTCGAAGGAAATTTGTTAATTGAAAAGGAAAAAAAGAGAAATCCCGAACATATCAACAAAAAAAAAAAAAAGAAATAAGAAAAAAGAATAAATTGTAAAAAGAAAAATGAGCCAAAAGTCGTTTCATCATTTTGACCTTATGCTAAACTGAATTGGTTGATTATGGCACTGTTTTTTACGTCTAAACTGCCTACTTATGCTAAACTGAATTTCCTGAAATAGAACTGTTTTGACATTTAAACTGCGTTCTTATACTAAACTGAATTGTTTGAAATGGAACTGTTTTTGAATGCTAAACTGAATTGTTTGAAATAGAACTGTTTTGACATTCAACGGTGTGTAAACAAAAAATATACTTACACTAAACTGAATTGGTTGAAATAGAAAAAAATTAGCAAAAAGTCGTTCCATCATTTTGGTTAGACTAGTACCTGAGAACCCTATAGCAAAATTAGAAATTGGCCTAGCGGTTAAAGTGTTTGCCAATAGGCTGGGAGACCAGGGTTCAATCCCATGTCGAGTCATATTAAAGACTAAAAAAATAGTATTTGATCCCTTGCTTAACACTCAGCATTATAAGGTAAGGGTAAAGTGGAGCAATCCAAGGAACGAAGTAGCGCCTTTCCCAACACCTTGGTGTGGCAGCTGTTGAAAAGGGAGCCTTCGGGTCACCCTCGACTAAGGTCGCCAACTTTTTACTATTATAAAACAAAATTAATTATAATTTAAAAAAATAATCAACAAAATAAGATAATAGACACTAAACAGTAAATTTACTCAATATGCCCCTCATTTTTTTATTATTGTATCAACACGTCTTCGAAGCGATTTGCATGCCATCAAAATAAATCCTTCAGACATTTTATTCCATTCCTCTTCAAGAGTAGTCTAAAGCGAACCAATTTTGGGGTGGAAAGTTACATTTGTTTTGTTTTCTAAAACGTCCCAAACAGAGTAATCATGAGAGTTAAGGTCTGGGCTTAAATCTTGTTTAATTGGTGTCTTCAGAGTTTTCTTGTGAACTTTCAATTGATTAGCGTGCTTTCTTATTGACATTGTGTGGTCTTTCTTAACCGCCGTAGCGAGAGCAGATAAAATGCCTTCTTTTCGTTCAATCCCACCCTCCCTTTTTTCCTTTAAAATCTCTTTTTCTGTAATTTTTTTTTCTTTGGTTTGTATACAGTAGACATATACAATAGCCAGATACGGCTATGTGTGAAATGGACATATAATGTTCATATATATATATATATATATATATATATATATATATATATAACAGAAAACAGTAATCTCGAAATTCGAAAAACACGTAACGACTTCTCAGTTCAGGTACGAAACCTTTTATTACCTTTGAGTTTAAAGGTTTTTCGACATAAGGAGAGAGAGGCACAATCTTTCTATTCTGGCTTTTTCATTTGCCCCCCATCTCGTGCGACACCTGCCCAAGGCCTCCGCGAGCAAGCGAAAGTCAACCCTTCTCGTCCAGTGTCTAGTCTCAACTCTACTAACTTTCTTCAAATTCCCAAAATCCTCCGCGCGCTTCCGGTGCATGACGTCATTCACACTGTGTAGCCCTGTTTTCTATCTCGGGCCATTGTGACATCTCTGAGTGATACGTTCGCTCCGCGCGCGCGCGTGAACACAAGCGTTAATGTTGCGCCTAAGTATCCCATGCACTGAGCCGAAAGGTTCTCAGCCTAACTAAACCCATAGGCATGAAACGAAATCCCTCGGCCATTATATTACAGACAAAGAAACTCAGCGTGAAAAAAAATCATAAATTCTTTGTCGTTTCTTTTCTTGCTCACTCATATTGGGCTGAATTTTAATTTTTAAAAAAGTACTTGAATAATAGAGCTAAACATGAAAATTTAGATTTATTGTGTTTTTTCAAAAATTGGACTAATCAGTCTAAAAAATGACATCTTTTTGCAGGCCAATAATTTAGTCAATTCTTCTTGAATTAACCTCACATTTTCATTGAATGTATTAAAACAGACAAAGATTTTTCGTTTAATGGAAGAGGATGGTAAGTATTTATCAAAATGAGAATCTGCCAGAGAGATTGTTCGGGGTGATGGAGATGAAGATCGTTTTCAGACCCGTCCCCTTGTGATTTCATTTTATGGGGATATATAAAGCGACTGGTCTATGTCCTTCCGCTTCCTGCTAGGTCTGACAAACTCAAGCAGAGAATCACTTCTGCACTGGATAATGTTACCGGAAACATGCTAGAGCGTGTTTGTCAAGAGCTTAACCACTGACTGGACGTGTGTCGTGTCACAAGCGTTGCACAGATTGACATTTATGAAATCGGTCCCAGAATAAACTTATGAAGTTCAACATCTAAACTGCCCGTGGTGTAATGGTTATCGTCGTAGGAAATGGACCCGGCGACACGAGTTCAAATCCTGGACCCGGCTAATTGCATTTCACATAGCACTAATACCCTTGGAAAAGGTATGAATCCAATTATTCTCCCTCCAGCTATACGTAAATAGTAGGACAGACTGATTTCTTCAGTCTTGGTGAGGCAACTTGTCTAGGAGAAGGAAAACTCTGAATTCAAACCTGTTAAATTCCGCTCAAAAAATAGACCTTGTGTCATATCCTGCCGGAGCGGAGGGGTTGGGTAAATATGAACATCTAAACAGTTCAATTTCATTGATTAAGATTTCGTAGTTTTCAAGATAATTGCTTTAAAAATGATGCCTATTTTTTAGGACACCTTGTATATTTGTATGAATTAATGCAAAAATATCAAAAATTGAATAAAAGTTTTATGAAGTTGAATATGAAGAATGAAAGAAAATCTGAAAGATAGATCTGGCCATTGAATATGTATTGAGCAAAAAGAACATGATTTATAGTTTATCCTATTTACCAACCCCTCCGCTCGGGCAGGATATGACACAAGGTCAATTTTTAAGCGAAGTTTAACAGGTTTGAATTCAGAGTTTTCCTTCTCCTAGACTAGTTGCCTAACCAAGGCTGAAGAACCTAGTCTGTCCTACTATTTACCCACAGCTGGAGGGAGAATAATTTGATTCATACCTTTCCCAAGGGTATTAGTGCTATGTGAAATGCAATCAGTCTCGTCCAGGATTTGAACTCGTGTCGCCGTGTTCATTTCCTTCGACGATAACAATTACACCACGGGCACCTGATTTATAGTTTATGCATAAAATATATCTTTATATATCATCATCATCATCATCATCATTATGTCGCGCTGGTAGCACGGATATCCCTGACCCTCTCTCGCCACTCCTCCCTATCGTTTATCGCCCTAGGCAGGTCTTCAGGACAACATCCCGTATCCTCACATAGTTGCTGAATGTATGTTCGTGCTGGTCGTCCTGCTTTTGTACGGCCATGTGTGGGGGTCCATAAGAGTACATCTCTTATGCGTTCGTCCCTGCTTCTCCAGCAGTGTCCTGCATGTCTGGTTCGTCTAACTTGAATAGTTTTCGTGATAGGAGGCAGGTGGCCGTACAGTTGGTGTCTTGTGGGGTGTTACCGCCAGGACTTGTTCAAGATTGCACGCAGCATTCTTGTGTAATTGCCGTCTAGCTTCTTCTCCAGCCGTTTTGTTAGCGTCCATGTAGTGCACCCATATAGCAGTATCGATGTGACCGCTGCCTGGAAGAAACTGTGTTTCATTTTATCGGTTCGGTCTGATTTCCTTATAATCGATAGCCTATTGATAGTTGTCCATGCTTTCGTTAACCTCGTTTCTATAGAGTGATAAAAAGGTATTGAGATTGAATTTAAGAAAAAATAAAGGAAAAACCGAACAACTTTATAATCAAGTGAAGATTTCTAAATGTCTTGACATTGTGCCAATTCTCGATACTTTTTGATTACAAGTTTTAATACTTTTTGATTAGGCGAAACATTTTTTGTAAGTAAAAAAACAAACTCCATATGAGCCAAACCCTATTCTCTGCAACTTTTTCTTCTTTCTTAAAATAAAGATTCATCCTCAGGGTGAGACATGAAGGTTGGCACTTATTCCAGCGTGTTTCAAAGAACCTTTGAGACTTTCCTTTGGTGTGGGGTGAAGCTACACTGTCGTATTACTTTTATTTTGACAATAAAAGAAATAGTAAAAGTAAAGTTGGCGACCTTAGTCAAGGGTGACCCGAAGGCTCCCTTTTAAATAGCTACTACACAGAGGTGTATGGAAGGGTGCTACTCTATTCCCTGGATTGCTTCACTTTCCCCTTGATATTTACCTTATAATGACGAGTTTTAAGCAGGGCGGCATCAAGTACGATTTTTTTAAGTCTTTGGTAGGACTCGACCATGGGCGAACACTCTACTCATTAGGGCAATGGCCCTGTATAAAAGAAATACTCGATATATGACTGACGAAGGCATGGACAGCTATCGATAGGCTCTCGATCATATGGAAGTCGGACCTAACTGATAAAATGAAACGCAGTTTCTTCCAGGCAGCGGTTGTGTCGATACTGCTATATGGATGCACCACATGGACGCTTACGAAGCGGCTGGAGAGGAGGCTGGACGGAAACTACACAAGAATGTTGAGAGCAGTATTAAACAAATCCTGGCGACAACACCCCGCGAGACTCCAACTATACGGACACTTGCCCCCCATCACGAAAACTATACAAGTTCGACGAACCAGACACGCAGGACACTGCTGGAGAAGCAAGGACGAGTTCATAAGCGATGTACTCCTGTGGACCCCCACATATGGATGTGCAAGAGTGGGACGACCAGCACGAACCTACATACAGCAACTATGTGAGGACACAGGATGTAACCCTGAAGACCTGCCGGAGGCGATGAATGATAGGGAGAAATGGCGAGAGAGGGTCAGGGATATCCGCGCTGGCGGCGCGACATGATGATGATGATGATGATATATATATATATATATATACCGGGTTCAAATCTTGAACCGAGTTCAAATCCTGGACAAGCCTGTCTGTATTTCATATACACTTGGGAAAGGTATGAATCTCACTATTATCCCTTCAGCTATAGGTAAGCAGTAGGGCATACGAGGTAACCAGTCTAGGAGAAGGACACTCTGAATTCAAACTTGTTAAACTTCGCTTAAAAATTGACGTTATGTCGCATCCTGCTTGTATGAAGAGGTAGGTAAATATATATATATATATATATATATATATATATTGGTAAGGTTTGGATTCACATCAGACAGTATGAGAAAAAGAAGACAATTATTATTGATTGCCTTCGTGAACGAAGGTTAAGAAGAATGGAGTGGATAACATTGACAGCAGGCATGCACTCGGCTGACAGGGTCAATGTGTGACAGGTGGACACGGATGCAGTGAGTACAACTGCAGGTCTGTTTAGGATTTGATAACCTAGTGTTGCGGTTTTTTCTCTTACACCTTTTGTCTTTGTAGGTAGACCTGAAGGTGTTTTCAAATGTATGACTCATGGTAAAACGCCAGGCGTCACGGTCTTCAACTACGTGATTGGCGATGGTCGATGTGACTGGCACCAAGAGATATTTTCAAGCATTTCTTGTATCGCTTCTTTGGTACCTCTCTGTCAAGATCGCAATTAAAGAGTTCGTTGAACACCGTGATCTTGGGAAGGCAATGGTTCTTCATCCTGAAGATATGTCCTGGCCAACGTATCTGGGACATCAGCAGCATGACCTCGATGCTGGTGACCTCTACCTATTCAAGGACTTCAACATTAGTGACTTAGTGGCTCCAGTGAAAATTAAGCATGGTCCACAGGTTTGATTTAATATTCGATGATATAAGAAAAGGAAAACAATTCGTAGAGTCCAATTGAGAAATTTCACAATGAGTATAACGTTATTTCACAATCGTAACCCCTCAAAATCACCGTTCTTTGCTAATTGGATAGGAAATTATTTTCCCTTAAGTTTGTGAATTTTATATATTGGCCTAGTGGGTAGAATATTCGCCAATGGCCCGGGAGACGAAAGACTAAAAAAATGGTACTTGATGCCTCTTTGCTTAACTCTCAGTATTATAAGATACTGAACAAGGGTAAGTGGAGCAATCTAAGGAAAGGAGTACCGCCTTCCTGTACATCTCAGTCTAGTTGTTATTGAAGGGGAGCCTTTGGTTCACCCTCGACTACGATTGACCAATATATATATATATATATAGTAAAAAAAAAAAAAAAAAAATATGGGGGATGTTTCGAAAGTAAAGTCAAATATCTATTTTAACGGAAACTACAACTGATACCGGAAGCCCAATAACAACTTCGCACAAAAGAATATCCGGACAATGTGGAGAAATAATGTTTTGTGGGTGAAAATATTTTCTAAGCGACAGTGTCACATATTTGAATAAACATGAAAAACTTAGGTCATTCATACATGACGATTAGCACACCATAAAATAACATTCAAAATCAGAATTTTGAAATACTAATAAAGACTAGCTGGAGTCTATTCAACAAGCACAGTAAAGAATATTTTGTGTATTATTTTTTGGACTGTTGTCCTCACTTGTTGTTAGTTGTAACACAACGTTTCGGCCGCTGTATCCTATGACCTTCTTCAGATGCCCATTTATCCAGGTATGGAAATGATTCCACCAGGCAAATAATTTTTAACTTTGACTGTTAGTCAAATAAGGCGTTCAAGATAAACAAGGGACACCTACAGAAGGCCGGAGGATACAGCGGCCGAAACTAACAACAATAAAGATGAGGACAACAGTCCGAAAAATAATACAGAAAATATTGCACATAAAACCTCATCTAAAAAATTCAGACTTATAACGGTAAAAGAATGTTAAGATCATTATATACTAGACCTGCGAAAAAAAAAACGAGCGTTTTTTAAATCTTTTTTATTACTGTAGATTCAATGTCGGATTTTGTAAATAAAAAAGGTCGTTAGTAATGTTTGCACATACCTAATAATATTCAGTTTTACTTAAAGAGTATTTGTAATTATAATTACAGACTGGAAAATGAGTTTAATAACAATAACAATCAAACTGATATATATATATATATATATATATATATATATATATATATATATATATACACACTATAAAACCATATTCACAACATAATAACCAGAAATTAGGAAATGTAATAAAAAAAAAAAAAACTACAGGAAACTCTTAAAAATCAATTTATGACACAGGATTATTATTTAGTTGTTAATGAATCATAAAAGCAAGTTTCTTAATTCAAAAGAAATATGAGCATTTTTTTAATTCATATTTAATGGAATTGTGTTTTCTTTTCCCTTACAAACATTTCTACTGCAAAATAAAATAGAAAGACATCTGTGAACTGAATAGGAAATCAAAATCTATCCTATGTACATCCAGAAATAAAATAACATCACTAAGAAACATCAATTCATATTAATTAATTGATACATATTCTTAATTTAATAAATTATAAGTTGATTTATGTTACTCAGTTTAAATTATTCTATAAGCTTTTAGATATTCTTAAAAATTTACACACGAACTGCGTCCAAATATTCTTGCTGCTTTTAATCTGCTCACTACCATGTTTATTTGTAAGTTATTTTAGTGTGTGATATGAAAACTTATGCTTTAATTATGACGTTTAAAGGGTTGGAATAAAAAGGAAATTCGATAAGAACACAGGTATCTCAGTTAGAAAGGATTAAAGCGTGTCTCAAACAAGAAAAGTTTAGAAACTTTTGACTGAAGTCAAAACAAAGACTTAACTCTTTTTAATTGTTACGAAGATATATAAATAATTAATTAGTATATATAAACAATTGTTTTAATTTACAAAATTTCAATTGGCACAGTTGGCTGGGGCTATAGAATACTCCGGTTGCATCTCTGCAGTGGGGTAGGACTCACCAACAAGTGTCCTAGATATGACGCTAAATAATATGATGGTGAGGTTCCAGTAATGTTGGAGCTTTTGGGAATGCGGAGCACCCCTTTGTTACCATAGCTCCCAGGTTCACTCTGACCCGGAGTTGTAGCACCTGATAGGGTCCTATCTATGAGTCAAAGAGAACTAAACTGTGTACTTATGCTAAACTGAATTTCTTGAAATAGAACTGTTATAACATTTAAACTGCGTACTTATGTTAAACTGAATGGTTTGAAGTAGAACTGTTTTTGACGTTTGAACTGCCTACTCGAGCTAAACTGAATTGTTTGAAATAGAACTATTTATATCAATAAAATGAATTTGGCATTAAATAACCTAAAATAGTTGATGTGCCATAAAACCAAACCAATCCAAACCAAATTTCAATCAGTTAATTAATAATACCAAGTTTTAAAATATGATATGAGAGCATTAGTCAGGTTGGAGTGAGGGCTCTGTAAATATTCATGGGATAAAGGAAGCTGCCTAGTCTCATGACTGAGCGAATTTCTCAAAGCGTTACACATGGTGACCTACAAGTTGTCATTTCATTTTGAAAGTTTTAATCAATGATATAAGATCATGTTTTCAGCTGGTGGACTTTAATCTCAACTCGAGATTCTCGGTCGAAGATATATAACTAATACACAGTGCAGTATAAGCCGACGGCTGAACTGAAGTCTTGTACTAAAAGAAGTCAAGATTAATGGAAATTTTGGGTTCTGAAGTAAACGGATTGGTTGTAGACATATTTCTGATCTTATCAACGTAAGAGTTGTGGTCTTCTGATAAGACCGGTGGAAGAACAATTCAAACAACGGGTGATTGGTGAACGTTATTGTATTAGCAAAAAAAAAAAAAGGAAGTCATACAAAAGAAGTACTAGCCGTTCTCGGCTTGCAGTCTGTCAAATGTCTCGTAAGAAACGAGAAGTTGTCTTCTCCAAGCGAGCTAGCTCGGAGAATATGTTTAGGTTGGACAAGTCCACCTTTGGGATATGATAGGATATTTCCCCATAACGGTAAGTCAGAGGGAAATATACAGTGTAACTCTGATATAAGAGAGTTTCGGGACCAGAAAAGACTCTTATATCCGGGGTTTCATTTATATCAGGGTTTGGTCTGTTTTATATATATTAACACAGGCTCTAATTTGGGACCAGAAAATCTCTCTTATATCAGGGCTTCTTATATCCGGGTTACACTGTTTTAATACGCAGACTGAGTTTTCTATAGGCAAATTTCCTAGTTTTATGTCAACTTTGTAAATTACACACTCATATTTATGTTTGATAAATCATAGAAATCATATCTTTACATGCTTAAATAAAACTTTTGACTGTTTTATTTTAATCTTTTACATGTTTAAAAATCTTTAATTCTTATAAATTTCAAAATAGAGGTAACAGTCCACAAGTGAGAAAAACAAGGGTCGTATCTTAAAATGTATTCTGTTGATTCTGCCTGTAAGGTCTTTTTAGAAAAGGTATTTAGTACAAATCAGTTGGATGAAAGAATAAAAAGGTCAGCAACATGAATTAAGTTTAGGCTTTAACTTCTGTGATTTTCTTTGTTTTGTTGGAATCGGCAAAGAATTGCAAGAATCCCGTTTAGCTTAAAGGAAAAAAAAAGTTTGGTTTGTTTTGGTTTGGTTTGGTTTGGTTTTATGGCATATCAACCATTGTAGGTTATTTAATGCCAAATCCGCTTTATACATATATATTGAATATATATGATTTGGTTTGGTTTGGTTTGGTTTTATGGCATATCAACCATTGTAGGTTATTTAATGCCAAATCCGTTTTATACATATATATTGAATATATATGATTTGGTTTGGTTTGGTTTTATGGCATATCAACCATTGTAGGTTATTTAATGCCAAATTGATTTTTATACATATATACAGTTCTATTTCAAACCATTCATTTTAATATAAGTATAGTTTTTTGTTTACACGCAGTTAAATGTCAAAGCAGTTCTATTTCAAGTATTTTAGTTTGGCTGAGGTTCACAGTTTATTTCTATTTGACCCGTAGATAGGACCCTATCAGTTGCTAACACTCCGAGCCAGAGTAGACCTTGAGCTAGGGTAACAAAGGGCACTCCTCATTCCCCAAATTTCCAGCATTTACTGGAGCCTCACTATTAGATTGTTTGGCGTCTTATCCGTTGAAATATATGTATAGAGAGGTGGGGTTTTATCCCTCTGCAGAGATATCAAATCAGTTCTATTTCAAAAAGTTCATTTTAACATAAGTGCACAGTTTATTTCTATTTGACCCATAGATCGGAACCTAACACTTCGAGCCAGAGTGGACCAGAAGCGATGGCAACAAAGGGCACTCCGCATTCCCACAAGGTCCAGTATTACTAGGTCCTCACTATTAGATTGTTTAGCGTCATATCCGTTGATATATATGTATATAGAGGAAGGTCTTAGCCCTCTGCAGAGATGCGGTTAGGGTATTTTACTGCTCCAGCTGACTGGGCGGAAAGGGAAAGAAAGGCAAAGATTCTAATGAAATATATGATCATTAAAGATAAATAATTACACTCATCTGACAACTGTATTTATATTATATCATCATCATCATCATGCCGCTAGCACGAATATCCCTGACTCTCTATCGCCACTTCTCCCTATCATTCATCGCCACTGGCAGGTCTTCAGGGCCACATCCCGTATCCTCACATAGCTGCTGTATGTAAGTTCGAGCTGTTCGTCCTGCTTTTACTAGGCCATATGCAGGGGTCCATAGGAGTACGTCACTTATGAGCTCATCCTTGCTTCTCTAGCAGTGTCCTTCGTGTCTGGTTCGCCGAACTTGGATAGTTTTCGTGATGGGAAGCAGGTGGCCGTATAGTTGGTGCCTTGTGGGGTGTTGCTGCTAGAGTTTGTTCAATATTGCTCGCAACATTCTTGTGTAATTGCCGTCTAGCTTCTTCTCCAGCCGTTTAGTTAGCGTCCAAGTAGTGCATCCATATGGTAGTATCGATACGACCGCTGCCTGGAAGAAACTGCGTTTCATTTTATCGGTCAGGTCTGATTTCCATGTGATAGCCTATTGATAGTTGTCCATGCTTTCGTTAGTCGTGTGTCGATGTCTTTTTCGGTTGATGAGACACTGAATCAGCTTAAATTAGTCGCAGTCTGGAACATAGATTCTTTTTTTTTTTTTTTTATAAAACTTTGATTAGTTAAAGTTTGAATTTAGAAACGACTCAGACTGATGACAATTGCTACATTTTTTTATTTACTGATTTTTCAGGTAAAAGAGTTTTATTTTCTCATTCGCACCCCTAAATAAGATGCTGAAACAATAATAATAATATCGGGAATAAAAATAACTTTAAGCGACTCATAAGCAATATCTCCCACGAAAAAACATGGACGTGTCTAAGAAAGGGAAACCTTAAAAGAGAAACTGAATCCCTCCAAATATCAACACAAAACAACCAATCATATCAAAGCAAGAATAGATAAGACGCAACAAATCAGTAAATGTAGGTTATGTGGTGATAGGGACGAAACGATCAATCACATAATAAACGAATGCAGCAAATTAGCACAGAAAGAATATTATGGGTACTGGGTGGGCAAGGTGATCCACTGAGAATTGTACAAGAAATTTAAATTTGACCATACAAACAAATGGTACATGTACAACTCAGCAGCTGTCCTGAAGAATGAGACGCATAAACTCCTATGGGATTTTAACATACAAACGGATCACCTAATCTCGGCCAGATGATCAGATCTTATAATAATCAATGAAAAAAATAGAACTTGCAAAATTGTGGACTTTGCTGTACCGGCTGATCACAGAATAAAACTGAAAGAATGTGAAAAGAAGAATAAGTACCTCGACCTAGCTAGAGGATTGAAAAAAATAGTGGAACATGAAGGTGACGATTACACCAGTCGTGATAGGTACATTCGGTACAGTAACTAAAGGACTATTAAAGGGACTTGGGAACTTCAAAATAAGAGAACTAGTGGAGACCATCCAAACTACAACATTATTGAGAACTGCCAGAATACTGAGAAGAGTCTTGGAGACCTGAGGAGACTTCCTGTCACTCAAACTCCGGTGAAAGACTATCAGCTAATGCTGATGTGAAAAACTCTCAAGGAGTAAATAATCGATAATACTATAATTTAATAAGCGAATACAGCAAGCTAGTACAGAAAGAGTAAAAGAATAGACACGACTGGGAGGGCAAGGTGATCTACAGGGAATTGTGCAAGAAAGTGAAATTTGACCAAAAGGTATATGCACAACCCAGAATCTGTCATGGAGAATGAGACGCACAAACTCCTGTTGGATTTTGAGATACAAACGGATTACCAAATTTCGGCCAGACGACCAGACTTCGTAATAATCAACCAGACAAAGAGAACTTGCTGAATTGTAGACTTTGCTATCTCGGCTGACCACAAAGTAAAATTGAAAGAAAGTGAAAAGAAGGGTAAGTACCTGGACTTTGCTAGGTAATTGAAAAAACTGTGGAACATGAAAGGGACGGTCATGCCGATTGTCATTGTTGCTTTTGGTACAGTTATCAAAGAATTGGTACATGGACAGGAGGACTTGGAAATAAGAGAGCAAGTGTAGACCATCCAAACTACAGCATTATTAAGATCGGCCAGAAGACTGAGGAGAGTCCAGGAGACTTGAGGAGATTCGCTGTCACTCAAACTCCGGTTGGGAAACCATATGTTAACATTGGTGTGAAAAGCTCGAAAAGGAATAAAATAATAACAGTAATGATGACGATAACAATGATGCAAGAAACGAGATGAGAACTTCAAACAGTTGCCTGAAAATTTAGAGATTTCGAAATTCTTTTTTAATGTTGGCTTCCTTTTAAATTAATCGTTATAAGATATCAACTAACAAGCGATTTTTTCTTGTCAGCAACGAGATTTTATTTTTATAATCTACCATAGTTTTCAGTAGAACTATCAAATTGAATAGAGACCCTTTAAAAACAAAGTTTTTTTGCTGTGAAAAGGTTATTCTGGTTGAACGTGATAATTTACAAAGCAAACAAAATGCTTAATTTTAAATATGTTTTTAATCAAAACGGAATTCTAAGCTAATTTCTTTCATAAAAGGAAATTCGTTTGATTTTTTAATTGTTAAATTATAATCTATTTAAGCACATAAATGTATCAATAACAAGTATCACTTTTGATTTAAAACCACAGAATTTGGAAGCATTTATAACTTTCTTTTCTTTCCTTCTTACGTCATTCTTATTCTCCGTCTCTCTGGCTACCTCTCGATAATGCATGTCGTCAAAAACTTACATCATACTACCAAAATGGGGAAACAGAGGAATCGAAAAAAACTCCAAACTGTTCGTAAAACTATCAAAGAAACTGAAAAAAGGGATTGAACCCATGTCTCTTGGATCATTAGCGAAAATTCTACCCACTAACTGGAAAAATAACAGAATTGATATGAAATCTAAATTTGGGCTGAAAAGGAAAAAAATAAAATAAAAATGATTTTTTGTGATTATTTGTGATTTAGCAGTTAAGTATTGTCTGTATTCATAATTTTTGATGACGTAATTAGAACGTATTTATGTATGATATTTGTCGCTGCCTCCCACCAGACAGGACTTGACACAAGGTCAAAAGCCCGAAAGCCGTTTAAAGTGGGGATAAAGCGGAGGGGAAGGTCGGGAACGAGCCGAGACTCGAACCCTGCTAGTCATTGACCCACGAAGTGCAATGTGGGTCTAATGAGTCAAGCAGTATCACGGACCTAAATCTAGATCCGGGCACGTATGCCAGAATATAGCTTGAACTAGACCGTGAGGTCTAATGCTATATAAGGGGTGCCTAGGGGACAAAGGTTGCAGCTCGCCCACCCGAAGGTGGCCCAACCGAAGTTGAGGGCCTTTCGGCCTCGAATCTGCCATTGTTTGATACCCCATCCGACACGAATGCCAGACGGCCCAGTAAAAAAGCCAGGTAAGTATAGTTATTTGTCGCTGTCTCCCACCAGACACGACTTGACACAAGGTCAAAAGCCCGAAGTGGGGATAAAGGGGTGGGGAGGTCGGGAACGAGCCGAGACTCGAACCCTGCTGGTCAGTGCTGCTCATCGGCTCACTTAGTGCAATGTGAGCCTGATGAGGCAAGCAGTTTCACGAACCCAAATTTGGGTCCGGGCACGTATGCCGGGTTATGGCTTAAACTAGACAGCAAGGTCTAGTGCCATACAAAGGGGACAGAGGATGCAGTTCGCCCACCCGAGGGTTGCCCAACCGAAGTTGGGGGCCTATTCGGCCTCGAATCTGCCATTGGTTTCGATACCCCATCCGACACGAATGCCTGACGGCCCGGCCAAAAGGCCAGAGGAGTATAGAACGTATTTATGTATGTCAATATATAATGAAAAAGCGCATGTAATAATTTTTACATAAATGTATAAAGTTCGAAACTTATCTAAAAATGATTTTCTCGAATCTGAAAAGCTCAAATTATTTCAAGTTTATATTATTCCTCAGTTATCTGTCATTTGCATGTTACGTTCTCTTTCAATCATTCTGTATATTTTTTTCAATAATGGCCTCCAATTTTTAATGAAGTTTTCATTGATGACTCTTATTACTAGTTTTGAATGATTATCTTCTCGACATTTTCTTTCTAACTTCCTGAATATAAAATAACCTATTAACTTCTAACGATCGTGTGATCTACATGAAACTTTGAGTAACGGACACAAAGAATACATAATGTGGATATTTTGACTTGTTCGATCGTTTTTTTTTAACAATGTCATTAAAATAAAAAAAAAGAATAAATTAGCCAACTCAAAAAATTAACTGTTACAATTTTTTAACACACACAAACACACGCACGGACAGGATGTGACATTAGGTCAGTTTTAAGCGGGGTTTAACAGGTTTGAATTTAGATTTTTCCTTCTCCTCGACTGGTTTCCTAACCAAGACTTAAAAGTCTTACCCATTGCTAGAGGGAGAATAATTGGATTCATACATTTCCCAGGAGTATTAGTGCAATGTGAAATGCTATCAACCTCGTCCTGGATTTGAGCTCGTATTTGAACACACATACACACATGTGTATATATACACATGCACACATATATATATATATATACACACACACATATATATATATATATATATATTTCTATACACACACACACACACACATATACGAGGTGCCTTCAATAAGTTTCCAGACTTTTTTTGTACAGGCATTTAAATTTTCGTAGACACTTGAAAATTCACTATGTTATTGCTGTACATCTTATGAGATGACTGACCAATTTTTATGTTTTCAGGTTCAAATGAACAGCTAGAGCAGCAATTGGAATACACCTTACTAAACCCTAATTGTCACTGCTGGTGAATTTCAAAAATGCAATCTGGCACTTTAGAAGAACGATATGCAATAAAATTGTGGTTTAAAGTTGGAAAAAATTCCACAGAAACGTATGGAATGCTTCACACTGCTTTTTGACCGTCTTGCATGAATTGAGCATCAGTTTTTGAGTGGCATAAGAGATTCAAGGAAGGCAGCGAGTCTGTGAGGGATGATGAGAGGTGTGGGAGGAGCAAGAAAATCAGAACATCACAGTTGATTGGCTAAAGGGTTAGGGTTAGGGTTACTATGTTGAGGTTTTAAGGTAGTCCAGGGAGAGATTCCTTGGGAAGAGGCCAGCACTCTTCAAATCGGGTCAGTGGCATTTCCAGCAGGACAATGCACCAGTCCACAACCCCATCCTTGTCACAGACTATTTGACCAAGATGGGTATTAAGACAGTTCCTCACCCTCCCTATAGTACAGACCTTGCTTCCTGTGACTTTTGGTTACTCTCAAAGCTTAGAGACCGTCGAGAGGCTGTGACGAAGGTCATTGACACGCTCACACAAGAGGACTTCCATGTGACCTTCCAGAACTTGTTGGAACGGTACAAGTGTATTGCAGCCGGAGGAGATTACTTCGAAGAGGATTAGAGTTTCATATGTGTAGTATCAATAAAAGTGCCCATACAAAAAAAGTCTGGAAACTTATTTAATGATCCTCGTATACACACACACACACACACACACACACACACATATATATATATATATATAAGAATGCTGCGAGCAATCTTGAACAAGTCCTGGCAGCAACACCCCACAAGACACCAACTGTACGGCCACCTGCCTCCTATCACGAAAACTATTCAAGTTAGACGAACCAGACATGCAGGACACTGCTGGAGAAGCAGGGACGAACTCATAAGTGATGTACTCTTGTGAACCCCCACACATGGCCGTGCAAAAGCAGGACGACCAGCACAAACATACATTGAGCAACTATGTGAGGATATGGGATGTTGTCCAGAAGATCTGCCAGAGGCGATGAAAGATAGGGAAAAGTGGCGAGAGAGGGTCAGGGATATCCGTGCTACCAGCACGACATGATGATGATGATGATGATGATGATATATAACCTTGTATTTACGATGAAACGTCTTCTGATTCAACCTTTATCCAAATTCTGTTACTAAGCCACACCCGTATCTCTGCTCAGATGCAGATATTTTTTCTTATCTCAGAGATTCTGAAACGTCAGCATGACATCAACAGACACACTTTAGAAGTTTTATTTATATAACAAAAGCAAACAATACGCATTACACACATTACTATATGTATACACTCCTATCGTATACAAAATATATCTGCTGCGATTTAATATACATAGAAAATGTGTTTTTGTTGAAATAAAAATAATGCATTCTATTTAAACATAAAGAAAAGCAATTTCTGTTTACTGATATCAAGTTTAATAATCTATGCTTTTTTTTCCCACGTGAATTGATCATTTGTTAAATTTGTTAATGATATAATTAGAAAGTTTCTTCAACAATGATCTTTTTAACTTCTTTCATTCTTGCGCAACTGCAGCAAATAATGAATCTCTCTTTCTGAAAGTTTCTCGAATTCAACTTGGAGATGGTTAATTTTCACAAATCCTTTAAATTTCGAGGAAAAAATAAAGATTCCTAGCAGTTCTAGTTTGGTTGAGTTGGGTTTTATGGCACATCAACCATTGTAGGTTATTTAGTACCAAATCCTCTTTATACATATATATTAAATATATAGGATTTGGTTTGGTTAGGTTTTATGGCACATCAACCATTGTAGGTTATTTAATACCAAATCCTCTTTATATATATATATATATATATATATATATATATATATTAGATATATAGGATTTGGTTTGGTTAGGTTTTATGGCATATCAACCATTGTAGGTTATCTAATGCCAAATCCTCTTTATATATATATACGAGGGGCATACGATAAGTTTCCAGATATTTTTCGTATGGGCACTTTTATTGATAGTACACACATGAAAGCCTTGTCCCCTTCGAAGTAATCTCCTCTGGCTGCAGTGCACTTGTTGTACTGTTCCAACAACTTCTGGAAGGCCTCATTGAAGTCCTCTTTTGTGAGCGTGTTAATGACCTTCGTCACAGCCTCTTTCATCTCCTCAATTGTCTCATAACGACAGCCTCTGAGCTTAGGGAGTAACCAAAAGTCACAGGGAGCAAGGTCTGGACTATTGGGGGAATGAGGAACTGTCTTGATGCCCATCTTGGTCAAATAGTCTGTGACAAGTATGGAGTTGTGGACTGGGGTATTGTTCATGCTGGAAAGGCCACTGACCCGATATGAAAAGTGCTGGCACCGTCACCTTGGCCAATGCACAATCATCCAAATTCTGTACTCTTTTTGAATGAACCGGTTCAGTGGCCTAGTGGATAGAGTGTTAGCCAATGGCCCGGGACACCTGGGTTCAATCCCAGGTCGAGTCATACCAAAGACTTTAAAAATGGAACTTGATACCTCCTTGCAATATTACTCAGCAATATATGGTAGGTATCAAGTGGAACAATCCAGAGAAAGGAGTAGCGCCCTCCCCTACACCTCGGTATTGTAGCTATTGAAAAGAGATCCTTCTGGTCGCCCTCGACTAAAGGGAGACAACTTTACTTTACTTACGTTGAATGATTAGCTATTAGGCCGGTTTGCATTTGAACGTGCCAGACCCGTTTCATTGAACCCGTTTCCGATATATCTGTTTCCACTCATCTATTTTTCATTTGATTAGTTGTCCATTTTCTATTTGCTGGATGTATTACTCGAAGGGTTTTTGTTCTAAGGCTTTGATGTCTTCGATGGTCTACGAGAATTCTTTCCTTTCATGATATTCCAATTTCTTTTAAAATTGCATCACAATTTTTGATACTGCTAACAGGGAACTATCATATTCACCAACCCCTCCGCTCGGGCAGGATATGACACAAGGTCAATTTTTAAGTGGAGTTTAATAGGTCTGAATTCAGAGTTTTCCTTCTCCTAGACTAGTTGACTCACCAAAACTGAAGAACTAGTCTGTCCTACTATTTACCCATAGCTGGAGGGAGAACAATTGGATTCATACCTTTCCCAAGGTTATTAGGGAATTACCTATAGTTCTGACAACATTCTAAGTTTACTTTTATTTTTAAAGGAGTTTTATAATTTTTCCTTTATGTCAAGTGAAATTTCTCCGATCAGAGCCATGTTGTAGAACAGTAGAAATTTTGCGAACCAAGTTTCCTGATCTGACTAGCAAAGGTTTCCCAAATAAATCTTGGTCGGTATTTTTCCGACTTCCCATGAAACCAGAATAGAGCAGAAAGTTGTTTTATAGTGGCAACCTCGCACGAATAAAGACTCATACGCGGCAGGTTAAAAATAACTTGACCCCTCAGCATTTCTTTCATGGGGCCCTCAGGCATCAAGCAATGAACTTAGTCCTGCAAGCAGATAAGGAACTGGGGTGACGGCCCTTTAAGGCTAACTTTACAAGGACAAATATAAACGAATTCGTCACGAATAATAAGTCACAAGACCGAAACCCAATTAAAAGTCCCTAAAATATTTTTGGTCAACAGCCGAAAAGAAATCTGGTCGTTAGAATTAATTTCCACAGGTAGAGATCATTCTAGACTAGAGGTGTGACAGGACTCCAACTGTTGTTCGCTTGATAAGAAATAATTTTTGTTGGTGATTCCATGATTTTTTCGTAAAAATAATGTTATTCCATAATTTCTTCCTCTGCTTTGTATTGAAAAAATCTCGATAATTAATTTAAATAAAAAATTCTAATAAATTTAACGTCTGTTCCATGACGCCATCTAGATTGGTTATCGAATGAAATTGTTTTTTCTTAGATTTCTGCTTTCTTTCTTTTTCATACGTAACGGATGAAATGTTTGCTTAGAGTGGCGAGTCGATATTTTAGGTCTGGAGAAATATATATATATATATATATATATATATATATATAAGTAAAAGTAAAGTTGGCGACCATAGTCGAGGGTGACCCTAAGGCTCCCTTTTCGATAGCTACTACACCCAGGTGTAGGGAAGGGCGCTACTCCTTTCCCAGGATTGCTCCACTTTACCCTTGATCCATACCTTATAATGCTGAGTGTTAAGCAAGGCGGCATCAAGTACCATTTTTTGAGTCTTTGGTATGACTCGACCTGGGATTGAACCCAGGTCTCCCGGGCCACTGGCGAACACTCTAACCGCTAGGCCAATGACAGTAAATGGTTATCCCTATATTGATTGGTGGGGTTTTGGCAGACCAAATGCGATGAAATTTGGAGAGTGCTCAATATCTGTGATTGAGCTATTATATTATATTATATTATATTATATTATATTATATGTGTTAATTTCATTTTCTCATTTATTCTATAATCCTGACGGTGTGAAAAAAATGGTTATAATATAATATGATATAATATAATATAATATATATGTGTGTGGATATATATATATATATATATATATATATATATATATATATATATAAACACACACACACACACACACACACACACATATATATATATATTATCTCATATTATATTATAATCAATTTTTTTCACTGTCAGAATTATAGAATAAATATGAAACTGAAAATAACACACACACACACACTCATATATATATATATATATATATATGTGTGTGTGTGTGTATATGTGTGTGTATGAGTGTGTTATTTACATTTTCATATTTATTCTTTAATTCTGACGGTGTTAAAAAACATGATATTATTCGTAAATAAAAGAATATTACACAAACTGATATCTGAGAAAGAAAGTTCAATGAAAAAAGGAAAAAAAAAACATTCCTACTGCTTGAAAATAATCAACCCGCACCGCAATACCACTGGTGTACATCACTTACGAGATCGTCCCTACTTCTTCAGCTGTGTCCTGCATGTCTGGTTCGTCTAATCTTCATGGTTTTCGTGGTGGGTGGTAGGTGGCCGTACAGCTGCTGTTTTGTGGTGTGCTGTCTCCAGGTCTTATATATATATATATATATATATATATATATATATATATATATAAGAAAATAAAGAAAACTTCTATAAACTGCTCAAGGATTTGAAATGTCTTCCTTTTTCTAGTCTCTATTAATAATCTTTTACACAGTACTAAAATTTCGTGCCTAAATTTGGAAATAAATTCCGTCTGATTAAAAACTTATAAACAAGTCAACTTAATAGAAATATATAAAACTGATAAACAAGTCAACATAATAGAAATATATAAAACTTTTAAACAAACTAACATAATTCGCTGTTTTTATTCTAAGCAAAATCTGCAAGATTACGTGCATACACCTTTTTAATAAATTTACACTCAGCTATTTACGATTTCCATATGTATTTTTTTGTTCTCATATATACCAAGACATGTATGTATGTATGTGTTTGTTTGTTTGTTTGTTTATGTGTGTGTGTATGTGTGTGTGTATGTGTTAGTAAAACGCCTCCAACACTAACACACAATTTTGTTACAACTATTTTTGAGCATTATATATATATATATATATATATATATATATATATATTGATTCAACAAGATTTGAATCATAATGTTAAAGAAATCCTGTTCCAGTAAAGATTAAATTCAAACCTATTCTTTATGGGATACTTTTCTTTCTCAGCATATCACGTGACCTCATACAAAATCTCGACTTTCATTTCAGGTTTTACCAAAATTTCTTACGTAGATATGGGAGGAACAGTTGAACTGAATGTTGTATAATGCGATTTAACTGTTAAGACTTCGCATATTATCTTTTTTTTTAATCTAAGGTGAAGATGTTTCTATGAGCAATTTTTAGAAAAATGTTTATGATAAACAGCCCAGACTGCAATCAACTATCATAATTCGTTCGAAGAGATTATTAACATAGGTTTAAAATGGGTGGCTAAAATAATGCCATCTCCGATTCCTGTTGCCGATATTTAAACTCATACAAAACGCTACCGTTCGGGTGCAGATTTTCAAAACTGCTAAGTTCTCAGAACTTGAAAGACGAGTTTATCCTATTTACCAACCCCTCCGCTCGGGCAGGATATGACACAAGGTCAATTTTTAAGCGGAGTTTAACAGGTTTGTATTCAGAGTTTTCCTTCTCCTAGACTAGTTGCCTAACCAAGGCTGAAGAACCTAGTCTGTCCTACTATTTACCCATAGCTGGAGGGAGAATAATTGGATTCATACCTTTCCCAAGGGTATTAGTGCTATGTGAAATGCAATCAGTCTCGTCCAGGATTTGAACTCGTGTCGCCGTGTTCATTTCCTACGACGATAGCAATTACACCACGGGCACCTCCACAAATCAAAGACGAGTTTATGACTTTCTTCAAATCAATTTAGCAATTAATACATCAATTTACTTGTTAAGTCTGTGCAAATTGATTAGAAATAATCAATTCACTTTCTTTTGGATTTGATTTACCAGAATCGAAGAAGTAATATTGTGATGTTTAAATAGCATTGTTTACACTCTTTTAAGACAAGTAAACCTGGTTTTGACTGATGCACTTGGATCGATGTGGGGACGCTTGAATTCCTTTTTGGTTGCCGTAATACATGAATTCCTCTTTTCCCGCTTTCATCCTGGTAAATAGAAGTGTAAATTGGGCTCTCTGCCCTTGTAGGTAGACTATCCAATTTAGAAGGAAAACTCTGAATTTAAACAACCTCGTGGTGTAATGGTTAAAGCGATGCACTGCGGAATCGTAGTACGCGAGTTCGTACTCCAGTCGCGCTATTACGTTCACTTTCGGGCAAATACCCTTGGGAAAGGTATGAACCCCTTATTCTCCCTCCAGCTATGGGTAAATAGTAGGACGGACTAGGTTCTTCGGCCTTGGTGAGGCAACTAGTCTAGGAGAAGGAAAAACTCTGAATTCAAACCTGTTAAACTCCGCTTAAAAATTGACCTTGTGTCATATCCTGCCCGAGCGGAGGGGTTGGTAAATAGTACCAAGGTGTCATGGTAAGGAAAGTTATCGCGTTGAGTCATATCTGGGGTCGTTTAAGTCAGGCCATAGATTGTATTTTACTATCGGTACTGATTAACCCATTACAACTAGTCACATGTTATTTTAAGAGGAGATGGGCTCTTCCAAGTAACTCTTACTCATCATAGTATAATTTCTACGAGGCGTAATTACATAGCATACTGTCCCAGGGCTCTTCGAGTGGTGTAATGTTTAGCAAACTTGATTTGCAAACCTTCACGAGTGAGTTCGAGTCTCATTGAGTGTCTCATTAATGCAGCCTTGTGTTAGATCTGAGCAAAAAGCTTAGTAAATTACCACTTAGCATACTGTTCCGAAGACCTGAAAAGAAATTTATGGGACCATTAAAAACTCTTTCTCTCTCTCTGTCTCTCTGTCTCTGTCTCTCTCTCTTTGTTTCTTTAACCAGATACGCAGAAGATGGCTGTTTTTATGCGGTTAGGATGCATGAACATTCCTACTACTAACGTTTAATCGAGTTACCCATATTTGGGTTACTGACAAGAATCAATCCAATAAAAGTAAACTTGAAGGTTCTTTGTTACGAGATATTTAAGGAGGTGCCCGTGGTGTAATGGTTATCGTCGTAGGAAATGGACACGGTGACTCGAGTTCAAATCCTGGACGAGAATGATTGCATTTTCATATAGCACTAATACCCTTGGGAATAATTCTCCCTCCAGCTATGGGTAAATAGTAGGTCAGGCTTGGTGAGGCAACTAGTCTAGGAGAAGGAAAACTCTGAATTCAAACCTGTTAAACTCCGCTTAAAAATTGACCTTGTGTCATATCCTGCCCGAGCGGAGGGGTTGGTAAATAGGATAAACTATAAATCATGTTCTTTTTGCTCAATACATATTCAATGGCCAGATCTATCTTTCAGATTAACAAATTGGTCAGCCATTTATTCGACACATTAGCGCCATGATCTAGGGGCCCGTGGTGTAATGGTTATCGTCATCGGAAGTGGACACGGTGACACGAGTTCAAATCCTGGACGAGACTTATTGCATTTTACATAGCACTAATACCCTTGGGAAGGGTATGAATCCAATTGTTCTCCCTCCAGCCATGGGTAAATAGTAGGGCAGGCTAGGTTCTTCAGCCTTGGTGAGGCAACTAGTCTAGGAGAAGGAAAACTCTGAATTCAAACCTGTTAAACTCCGCTTAAAAATTAACCTTGTGTCATATCCTGCCCGAGCCGTGGGGTTGGGTAAATATGGTAACGAGAAATTTAATCGTCAGTAACTTTGAAAGATTTTCTAGTTGTAAGAAGATACACAACATCAACAGATTGTTGAGCTCTGTTCATATTAGATGTAATACACATACCCATTTTATCATGCAAACACATAAAGAACTGTTCAAGTAGCACAAATTACACCTTTGATAGTTATGTGACAGTACTGATTTGCCGATTACCAGAAGTACGTGACACACATTTCGTTGCATGCGATCCCGTTAACCGATTTCTTTGCTAATCTAAAAGAGAATTATTACTCTCTTGAGAATGTATCAAAACCGGCAAAATTCTATTAACTAAATTCATATTTATGCCCATGAGATGTTTATCAGATGATGCAAATATTTATCCAGTGTTGCACCTTTTTTGTTGATCAATTCCTAGATTAGCACAGGACCGCTTTTTTTTTTGGTGAAATTATGTTCTACATTTCATATTAAGATTTTTAAAGCTGCTTAGATTTTTTTCATGAATTTTCCTGTAAGAATATTTGTATACTTGTAAAATCTTAGTCGTATAAATTCCCCGATGTCTCACTCTCTTTGTTTCTCGCTCTTTTCTCTCTCTCAGTCAATAAATATCTGCACTTCTGTTATCTTGACTATTCTTCTAATATTCTAACAAAGGTACATACACACACACACACATATATATATATATATATATATATATATATATATATATATATATATATATATATATATATATATATATAAGGGACTCCTAGAGTCCTTGTCTCATAATTTTGAAACTCCTATAAAATCCTTAAACGTTTGTGATTTCTATTTTATTTATTATCAATTTTTCTCGTCTTATTTTACTAAAATTATAGTTTTTTTCCAGATATCATAAGGTTTGGTTTGGTTTGTTGGGTTTAATGGCATATCAACCTTTGTAGGCTATTTAACGCCAAATCTATTTTTATGTAAATAATTTGTTGTATTTAAAACAATTCAGTTTAGCATAAGTACACAGTTTAATTGACAAAAACATTTCTATTTCAAACTATTCAAGCAGTTATATGTAAAAATTCGTTTAGTGTAAATACAGTTTTAATGTCGAAAAACAGTTCTATTTCAAACAATTCAGTTAAGCATAAGCACACAGTTTAAATCTAAGTACGGTTTAATTGTCAAAAATATTTCTACCTCATGCTATTCAGTTTACTCAAACAATTCAATTTAGCATAAGTATGCTGTTAGTTCTATTTCACCTATAGATAGGACCCTTATCAGGTGCTACCACTCCGGGCCAGAGTGGATCTGGGAGCGATGGCAATGAAGGGGTACTCTGCAATCTCCCAAAGTTCCAGCATTGCTGGAACCTCACTATCAGATTGTTTAGTATCATATTCCGGACATTTGTTGGGGGCGGGTCTTACCCCTCTGCAGAGAAGCAATCGGTGTATTCTACAGCCCCAGCCGAGTGAGCAAAGATATAATAATATGAAATTAATCAAAATTCAATAAAATGGCAGATCTAGCAGACTTTAAAAGAGGTCAAATAGATGGTGCTCGTATTACAGGCGCTAGTGTAACAAAAACCGCTGAATTATTTGGTGTAGCAAGGAGTACTGTCTCAAAAGTAATGCCAAGATTTGAGAAAGAAAAAAAAAAGTTCACTGAAGCAAAACCCTACAGGAAAGCGAAAGAGATTAATGACCATCTCGAAAACCCAGTTTCCTCAAAAACTGTAAGAAGGGAGATGCGCAAAGCCATATTTCACGGGAGTGCTGCAATAAAACAAAACAATTGAAATAAATTTGAAATTTCCAGATGTTTACATTATTTTGTCCAATCCTATTATATACTGTTATTAAAAATGACCGTCTTACACGCTCTCACGTGATCTTTCTTTCTTCAATAAGAAGTTATCGAAGTAATAACTAGTCACTGAGGATTTATACGAAGAACATTAAAATGAAGGGTTAAGATATTCGCTGCTTTTGTATCCTCGTGGTGTAATGGTTAAAGCGATGGACTGCGGAATCGTAGTAAGCGAGTTCGTACTCCAGTCGCGCTATTACGTTCACTTTCGGGCAAATACCCTTGGGAAAAGTATGAACCTCCTTATCCTTGCAGCTATGGGTTAAACAGTACCACTACTTTTCTTCTAGGAGAATGGCTTTGGCATTAAATAACCTACAAAGATTCATATGCCATTAAACAAAGAAACCAAACCAAACCAATTCTTTTTTTAAATTTACGGTAGATGTTATAACCAACAAAGTTTAATAATGTTTTTCGACAAACATAAAACAAAAAAAAAAAAAACACATTGAAGCGAGAGAAATAGTCATATAATAAGCTTAGCTTCAATTGGCACTTAGTCTATGGATCTGAAACTCTAATACTCTTGTGTAAAACAACAAAGGATAGCAGTACTGTTGAGGCGCCCAGGATTCGTGGGAAGGATGTTTTATCCCTAAAACCATGTCTGATTCTGGGTCATCATTTAAGGAAAGCTTATTTTTTTGAGTCACTGTTGTTATTTTGCTTCAGCAGTTGTTGTTGTTGAATTATTATTATCAGCAACATCATCTGCATGTTTTCACAGAAGTACAAATAGGCGGCCTTCGCTGAAATCTGAGTAACAGCAAATATCTTCTTCAAGGTTCTTTTAATATTCTTGTAGATTTCAACTGTGTCACAGTTTAGACGACCAGAATCCTTCCGCAGATCTCTAGATCCCCCTTTTGAGGTTCTTTGGGATTGTTTCAAAGGCTTTATCTATTATTTCGATGACTATTACCTCATGTTTTAATTTTTTCATTTCTCTGGCAAAGTCTAATATTTATCGAATATTTTGCTTTCCTGTAATTTCATTTTGCTTTGCTGGAACAGCAAAATCTACTGCTTGCCAAATCTTTTTCTTCTTGTTTATTATAATAAAGTCTGATATTCTTGGATGATCCATTTTTAACTAAGAATTCCTGAGAATTTTGTGAATCTCATTTTCCTGTGCAATTTCTGCTCTATGATTGGTCAAAATCTATTAATTTGAACAATTCTCACTGGATTACCTTCCTCGTTTAATTGATACTCTTTTAGAACCAGTTTTCTGATTTTGCTTATTATGCGGTTTATTGTTCTTTCTCTCTCTCTCTCTCTCTCTCTCTCTCTCTCTGTTTCTCTCACACACACACACGCACACTTTCTCTCTCACTCTCTCTCTCAAATACACTCTTTCTCTTTCTCGTTCTCTCTCTCTCTCACAAACACTCTTTGTCTCTCTCTCTCTCACACACACTATCTCTTTCTCGCTCTCAGTCTCTCTCACACACAATCCTTTCTCTCTCTCACACACACAAACTCTTTTTCTCTTTCTCACTGTCTCTCTCTCACACACTTTCTCTAATTCTCTCTCTCTTTCTCTAACTCACACACACATTCGCTCTCTCTCTCACTCTCTCTCGTTCTCTCTCACATACACACTTTCTCTCTTTCTCTCTCTCTCACACACACGCTCTCTCGATCAAACACACACTCTTTCTCTTTATCGCTCTCTCTCTCACACTCACACTCTCTCTCTCACACACACACACAAAGTCTCTTTCTCTTTCTCGCTCTCTGTCTCTCTCGCACACACTTTCTCTATTTCTCTCTGTGTGTCTCTCCCTTTCTCTCACTCGCATACACATTCGTCCTCTCTCTCTCCCTCTCCCCATCTGGCACATTGGTTTGATACGTAAACGTATACTACTACGTCAAAATGGCTCAAATGAGTTTAAACGTGATTTTACTCAAGTTGTTTGAATTAATTTTATATTTTTGTTTATTTTTTTTATCAACATATCTTATTTTCTATTATTTAAGGAAACTTTTCTAATTCTTTTTTGTTTTTATATTTTTAGCCTTAACTCATTTTTCAGAGTGACTTAATTAAGATTAAGTATTTATAGGAATTGTGACCAATATAAAATTGAACTTTTAAAACTATAGGACAAACAGCCATTTTAGCTTACAACCGAAACGTTGAAGTGACATTAAACTTTGTATAAAAAGCTATATAATAAAACGCTGGTTAATATCGGAGCTTCTCGTGCTAGTGTAAACCAATGTCTTGTGATGGAGCCTCGGCTGACGTAACAGTTAGCAAGCTAGACTAATAACCTTTCACGAGTGAGTTCGAGTCTTATTGGGTGTCCTATTCATACGGCCGTGTGCAAAAAAAAAAAAAAAAAAAAAAAAAAGAAGCTTAGTTAATTCAGCAAATGTCTTGTGAGATCTCTCAAGATTATGTGTCAAATTCGGAAAAGTTTATAGAGACTTTTAATCGAAGCATAATACGAGGTGCATACGATAAGTTTCCAGACTTTTTTCGTATGGGCACTTTTATTGAAAGTACACACATAAAACTCTAGTCCTCTTCGAAGTAATCTCCCCCAGCTGCAATGCACTTGTTGTACCATTCCAACAACTTCTGGAAGGCCCCATGGAAGTCCTCTTTTGTGAGCGTGTCAATGACCTCTGTCACAGCCTCTTTCATCTCTTCACGTTGTCTCATAACGACAGTCTCTAAGCTTAGGGAATAACCAAAAGTCACAAGGACCAAGATCTGGACTATACGGAGGGTGAGGAACTGTCTTGATGCCGATCTTGGTCAAATAGTCTGTAACAAGGATGGAGTTGTGGACTGGTGCATTGTCCTGCTAGAAATACCACTGATCCGATTTGAAGAGTGCTGGCCTCTTCCGACGGAATCTCTTCGTGAACTCCCTTAAATCCTCAACATAGTAACCCTAACCCTAACTCTTTGGCCAATCAACTCTGGCGTATTGACTTCCTTACTCCTCCCACACCTATCATCATCCCTCACAGACTCCTTGGCTTCCTTGAATCTCTTATGCCACTCAAAAACTGATGCTCGATTCATGCAAGATGTTCGAAAAGCAGTGTGAAGCATTCCATACGTTTCTGTGGCATTTTTTTCCAAGTTTAAAACAGAATTTTATTGCATATCGTTCTTCTAAAGTGTCAGATTGCAGTTCACCAGCTGTGACAATTAGGCTTTAGTAGGGTGTATTCCAATGGCTGCTGTAGCTGTTCATTTGAACTTGAAATCATAAAAATTGGTCAGTCATCTCATAAGATGTATAGCAATAACATAGTGAATTTTCAAGAGTCTATGACAATTATAAATGCCTGTACAAAAAAGTCTGGAAACTTATCGTATGCACCTCGTAGCATTTCAAATCACAGAGAACATCGACCAATCATTATCATCAAAGCGCACCGACAGCACGAACCCTCTTTTTTCTCTCTCGCCATCCTTCCCCATTGGTCATCACCCTTGGTAAGTCCTCATGACGGCATCTACTGTCTGTACGGAGGTTATGAATTTAAGTTTTTATTGGCTGCACCACAAAGGTGTGACAATGAGTAAGACTCCATAATAGAACATTGCTTGTCAGTTGGTCCTAACTTCACCAGCAGTTGCCAGCGTATCTTGCTCATCTTACTTGATTGGTTTGTTGGTCGACTCGAGTTGTGTAATAGTCAGCCAGCTTGACAAGCAAACCTGCAAGAGCGAGTTAGAGTCTAATTGGGTGCCCGATTCATTCGGCATTGTGCCACATCTAAGGAAAAGGTAAGTAATTAACTACTTAAATGACTTGTTTGATGGGACATAAGTGACCTTATAGCTGCTGTTTTGTGGGGTGCAGCTTCTGGGATTTGTTCAAAACAACAAGTACTATCCTCTTTAGTTCACATCTAGCTTTTTCTAAAAATGTTTCGTTATCGACCAAAGTCTGTGGCACATATAAATGATTGTATACGTCAACAGATGACGATAACATTGAGAATGTTTTGTGAAACACGAGATACCTTTCATCTCCAAGTGCTATATAATGATCTCCCCACACTACTAACGAACGTCTCGAGGAGTTTTAATGGACAGACGAAGTTAAAGTTAATCTCGGCTGAAAGTTTATTTTTAGTTTTACAAGTTAGATTTCCGAAGTACTACCAAGCAGACGTATTTGGGGAGTGGATATTAGTGGGTAGAGTGTTCGCCAATGGTCCGGGAGACCTGGTTTCAATCCTAGTTTGCGTCATACTACAGAGTTTATAAATGGTACGTGATACCTCCTTGCTTAACACTCAGCAATATAAGGTACGTATCAATGGTAAAATGGATCAATCGAGGGTCCTTCCCTACACCTCAGTTTAGTAGCTATTGAAAAGGGAGCCTTCTGGTCGCCCTCGACTATGGTTGCCAACTTACTTATTAACATTTTACAATCCCATCTTTAAAGATAGCAATAAGATGCAAACACTTTCCTCCACTCTATGAGGGACGTTTTGGAAACTCTCTGAGATGTCCGGCCGGAATTATTAATAAACATTAATAAACATGATAACAAAACTCTAATAAGCGTGATTATCTATTTCTTTTATCACGTTGAATCAAATGACGACTTTTGGGTCCAAGCAACACCGCACTAGTTTGACTCTTACAAACTTATTTCTTTATCTAAACTGTAGTGGGGGTGTCCTCGTGGTGTAATGGTTAAAGCGATGGACTGCAGAATCGTAGAAAGTGAGTTCGTACTCCAGTCGCGCTATTACGTTCACTTTCGGACAAATACCCTTGGGAAAGGTATGAATCCCTTATCCTCCCAGCTATGGGTTAAATAGTACCACTACAGTTCTTTCTAGGAGAATGGCTTTGGCATTAAATAACCTACAAAGGTTGATATGCCGTTAAACAAAGAAACCAAACCAAACTAAACTGTAGTGTACACCTAAAACAGTTAAATTCATGCGACTGAAAGGATAACAAAAAATGTACTTCGTTTCCTGTACATCATTCAACCAAATGACTTTCAAAGTGCATTTCAGAGCTGAAAAAATAGCTGAGAACGGTGTAGAGGGTACTATTTTAACGGCAAAAATCTCTACAGTCAATTGGTATATTAATAAATTTGTTTTTAGAAGAAGTTCGTTTTCTTTTATTGATACACCCCGTGCATTTTCTCGTGGATCAGTAATATAAAACAGTCAATAAAACTAGGTCTCTTTACTTTCCTTGGTCGGTGCTTTCCCTTATCGTACACTTCACCCACTTTCCGTTCTGATATTTTGTTTTCTCTTATTCATTTACCCTCGTGGCCATTTCAAATTCTATTGGTTTTTATTTGCCCAACAAGATGAGTCAATTAGGATTTCTGGTGATTTTCTTACCCATACTTAAAATTACTGAAATGCAACACATGTTCGTTATTTTTATTAGCAGAGCTGAGTAAATATCACTCATAATGAAAATATTTAACTGATTCTAATTCAACTCAACAGACAAATGTTTTTAATCCATTTTCTGCTTATCGTGTTTATTTTCCTCAGCAAGAAATCCAAATGACAACTAACGTTAATCTTGACTATCGAAAACGTTAAAAAGAAGAAAGATGTTGTCAAATTCAGAAAGCAATGAACCATTATATTACAAAGTTCCTATTCTCTCCATTTTTTTTATTCATAAAAACCGGGAAATGTTTTTATATAACGACTAAATTATTTTAGAAATATAACACATGGATATTTTTCCAATATCATTTATTTTTCTTCAAAAATTCTTAGAAAATCGAAAACACCTTTATAAAAACAGAATTATCGTTCTGAAACCTTAAAAATATCTAACATTTTCGTGTAAACATATTTTTCAACGTTTTCCACTTTGGAAAATAACAAACGTCTATCGGTGCCATTTAAAAAAAATATGTTATTGTTCACGGTTTTAACAGTTCTGCTCTTATAAAAACGACAGTATTAAGTACAGAAAATCTATATTGATTACAATGTTTTGCAGTATATTTCCAGCTCAGCTTACATATAAAAAATGGAATATTTTTTTCGTTACCCCCAACCTGACATTGTTATTTACAAAAGATCTTGAATTATGCTATTATTTGTGGCCGATATGGAGACGCCAAAGGAAGAAAGCGTTTTATTTTTCGGGTTCAAGGTTCTTTTTGTGAAGATGTGTTATTTAGCCTCGAGAAAGAAGTACGTGTATCCACTCACAACATTCCTTAACTTTCATGACACGGTAAGAATACCAACAAGTTTCCTTTACTTAGAATGTTATCTAAAACTTATTCACAAGGGTGAAAAAAAATTCTTGTTGATAAACAACATTTCTACGATTGTAGGTTAATTTTCTGCTTTTTTTTCTTCAAAGTAGAATGAGACATTTTTACAATGATCTGTTTTTTAGGCGAAAACTTCATAATATCAATGAAGCATAAACATCTGAAATAATTTTTTCAATAATCTAGTTGTTGATTTACCTAAGTAAGCAGGTATCAAGTGCCATATAAAATGCAAATTTTAATATTAATTTGATTTAACTACACTGTTGATTATCGATAGAATAAAGAGATCCCTCCATTTTGCCTTTAAATTTTTACATCTGACGAGCGTTGGAGAATGGATTGGCCGAACAATACCAAGAATATAAAAAAAGTTCAGTTTCCTATAAATATCCGGCATGATAATGACTCTCCTAAAATGTATCAATAAAAATCAGGAAGTCAATTTTTCTTACCAATTATATAATGAGCAATACTTTATAATAAGTGCGGCTGACACAAATGAATAAAAAATGATAATTGCTCAGTCGGCTCCACCAAATAGTGTCCAGGATATGACACTAAACAATCTGATGGTGAGGTTCCTGTAATGCTGGAGCTTTGGGAAATGCGGAGTACCTCTTTATTGCCATCGCTCCCAGGTCCACTCTGGCTCGGCGTGGTAGCACTTGATAAGGCCCTATCTATGGGTAAATTAGAACTAATGGCATATTTATGCTAAACTGAATTGTCTGACTAAACTGAATAGCTTGAAATATAAATGTTTTTGACAATTAAACCGTACTTACATTTAAACTGCCTGCTTATGCTAAACTGAATTATTTGAAATTGAAATATTTTTAGATATTAAAACTGTACTTATACTGAACTGATTTGTTTAATATAGAACTCTTTTGACATTTAACTGTGTGTAAATAAAATCTGTACTTATACTAAAGTGAATTAGCTGAATTAGAACTGCTTGACTAAACTGAATAGCTTGAAATAGAAATGTTTTTGACAATTAAACTGTACTTACATTTAAACTGCGTACTAATGCTAAACTGAATTGTTTGAAATAGAACTATTTTCATAAAAATGGATTTGGCGTTAAATAACCTACAAGGGTTGATATGCCATAAAAACCAAACAACCATAAAAAATGATATTGAACTTAAAATAATCCCACAAAGATAAGACTTAGGGGAATAATTTTCCAAAGAAAAACTAAGTCTTTAGTGGCGACTATAACCGCGCCATTGGTCTAATGAGCCGAGTGTAAGCCAATGGTCTGGGAGACCGCGGTTCAATCCCAGGTCGAGTCATACCACAAAAAAATGGGACTTGATGCCGCTTTGTCTAGCACTCAGCATTATAAAGTGAGGATCAAGGGAATGGAGTAACACCGTCCCCCATACCTCCGTGTAGTTGTTATTGAAAAGGGGGCCTTCGGGTCACCCCCGAATAAGGTCGCCAACTTTACTAATAAAAGTAAAAAAGAATTGTTCTTCTTTTTCGGTGCATATAGTGAATTTAAAAAAAACCCTCACAATTTAAGATTTCAAATGGGTTAATGTATCTGCCTATTTTAGATATTTCAAATACTCAGTACTTTGTATTTAAAAAAAATCACCATGGAACGTTCACAAGCTTTTATAAGAATTTCTAATAACCATTTCTATTTAAAGGAAAACTTTCCGAACTTCTCATGACACAAACAGAATGAACCTTCCGGACAACATCATATATATATTTACCAACCCCTCCGCTCGGGCAGGATATGACACAAGGTCAATTTTTTAAGCGGAGTCGAACAGCTTTGAATTCAGAGTTTTCCTTCTCCTAGACTAGTTGCCTCAACAAGACTGAAGAACCTAGTCTGTCCTACTATTTACCCATAGCTGGAGGGAGAATAATTGGATTCATACCTTTCCCAAGGGTATTAGTGATACGTGAAATGCAATCAGTCTCGTCTAGGATTTGAACTCGTGTCGCCGTGTCCATTTCCTAAGACGTTAACCATTTCACCACGGGCACCTCCCCGGACAACATCATATAAGCCTGGTCGTTTGAGTCATACAAATTTAACCACTACCCACAGAATAATTTTCCACATCGTGCAAAGCAAATTAACAAAGTCTTATCGTCGAAGGTGGTTGTTCATAAAACATCAAATGAAAACGATATGATTACGATTCTTTATTAAAAAATCATTGCTTAATAGGTTATATAAAGTAGGATCGTATATATATATATATATATATATATATATATATATATATATATATATATATATATTAAATAACTTATTGAATAATAGCACTTATGGTAAGGGAAAAAAAACCGCAAGTAATTCGATGATAAAAATATACGACGAATCACTGTCGAGGGGTAAATATATATATATAGGGGAAAAAAACAGAAAAGGCCAACCTTGTCACACCAATTAAAAAAAAAATCAACAGATACGCAATCGATTGGTCAAAAGAAAAAAAACACCGTAAATTGCTTCTAAGCTACAAGTGCAAAAAGTGCTCAATACTAAGTAGAGCAAAATAGTGACAAAAATTATTTCGTGAGTCAGGAACTAACCTACTACAGTTTCGCCTGAGCGGCTCATCAGGGTACCTAATCCCGACTCGGGTGACAGCAATTTTTGTTGCTGTATTGCAACTTCAAGTCTAACATGTATAGTCATCTGATGAGACAGAGAATAAAATAATATTCTCTGGCGAAGTAAATTTATAATGACAACTTAACCAGGTTTGAGTTTCCTTCTAATTGCACCATATACGCTCTGAATGCGATTTTTGTTGTATACCTGCAAGAGAATAAGAGATGTAACAATAGCCATACAATGAGCACTCACATAGATTTATATGATATTCCTCATATATTCTATACAACAATAATTCACACCCACTGTCTTCGGACGCTGACTGGATATTACTGATATATATATAATTGTTTACGAAAAACTACATCTTATTCAGCAAGACCGTACTCTCCCTTTCGATGTGTCTTATTTTGTTTGAATTCTAATCGAAAATTAACGCAGTACATGTGAGTATCTGCATGCGCATGCGTAAAGAAAGTTGTGAGTCAACGCTTTTTCCCAAAGGTTGATTTATAAAATTATATTTGCGAGCTGCAGGTTCGAAATCTTTTCGAACCATATTGCTAATTTTCCATTTTAGAGACTAAAGATGTTGGTGACCGTGCGGGTGAGATCACGTAATTGCGCATACGTGCACATAACACACACACACACATATATATATATATTTAGTTTTTATCTATATTTAATAACATGGAGGCTTATCTGCGACCACTGGTTTCATGCTGTTTTATTATGACAATCATTAGGCCTGAGTATAATCGCAATAAGACCTCATGAAAGCAGTGGTCACAGATAAGTATCTATATTATTAAGCAAATATAAAAACGAATATATATTTAGTCATCATTATTATAGAATAGCTCTATCACAGATATTGAAGACTCTCCAAAATATACCGCATTCGGTCTGTCACAAACCCACCAAGTGAGATAGTAACAACCATACACTGTTATAATCAATATATATATATAACATTTGAATAGGGGAATTATATATATATATATATATATCAGTTACATTGAGCTCTTTACCAGGAAAATTTAAATATTCACTCTTGAATAGTATTCTTGTCCTGATGACATTACTCCCAACTCCGGTTTAACTCGACCAAATAATACTATATATATATATATATATATATATATAATGTTAATTAAATCATCATGACTAGAAAATCCGACAAGCACTTCCATGCGACATACGGAACACTGTTCAGCTGTTTCGACTTTATTTGGCCTCATCAGCAGTGCATACCATGATCTCCATCACTGGAGATCGAACCAGCAACCTCAGACTGCAGAGCCGAAACTCTACAGCTGGGCCACCGGTTCTTATCGCACAGAAGCAATGCCAAATCAACAAGTCATGGTAAATGCACGACCACTTAAACTAATGGGTCTTGAAGGTACGTTTTAACCCTACAGTGGATACGGCCACCCCCGGGGCCACGTTTTCACAAGCCAGTCCTACGTAGCCTCGTCGGCTTAACCTCATGGGCAGGAAATACATTTGACATTTGAATAGGGGAATTATATATTATGATAATTGAATTACCATGACTAGAAAATCCGACAAGCACTTCAATGCGACATACGGAACACTGGACAGCTGTTTCGACCTTATTATGTTGCATGGAAGTGGTTGTCGGAATTTCTAGTTATGGTAATTCAATTAACATACTATATATATATATATATATATATATATATATATATATATATATATATATAGGGTTCTACCAAAAGTTTTGAAAGTGTGAATTCAGTAGTACCAAAAATAGACCTAATAGCAGTTGAAAATACTTAGAGAAGATTACCAAAATTTATTGTCAGGGTGGAGGCTGTTTCATGATACAGTATCCTTTAAAATGGCATTTGATAGCGGATCCATTCTTAAAAAGACCTTTTTTTTCGCTTACGCCTTACCTTAAAAAAATTAAGTGAAAAAAGATATTTTGGAGAACAACAACGCTATAATTTCCTTTCTGTATCTCGAAAAAGGTATTTCCATAAAAGTCTTCATATTTTTAAAAACCTTTCTGCATATCTATATCGAAATAGGCATATGTGTGTACAGCTGAATATCTCTCTCTCAAAAACACACACATACAGAGGGACACTCATCTACATATATAAATATATATAGTCATCCACAGTCAGACTGTTTCGTTCTATCAGAACTCTTCAGTGTGGCTAGACACGTAGGACGCTTGAAGCCGGGATCGAAACCAGTCCAACTTTATGTTAGACTAAGTTCCCGACCTCTCGGCCACCAAGCGGATCACGTTGGCTAATGGAATTTTTAAGATATATATATATATATATATATATATATATATTGTACACAAAAAAAAAAAAAAAAAAATATATATATATATATATATATATTTTTTTTTTGGTGTACAATATATATATATATATATATATATATATATATATAATGTACACCAAAAAAAAAATATATATATATACATACATATATATATATATATATTTTTTTTTTTTTTTTGGGGGTGTACAAAATTTAATCATAGCCGCAAACAGACACAGATGATGGACAAAAACGTAAAATGCAAAAAAAGAAAATGTTTTAAGCCAGCTGACCGATTTCGTCCTTGTTCAGCTGAGCGAAATCGAGAAACTATCGTGTACACTAATTAAAAGGAAATATTTATGATGAAGGGGTGTAAAAAAAAAAAATTATATTGGAGATTATGCTGAAAGGATATTAAGTCCTAGCAGGCATTTCCTTTGTTTACTTACAACATTTTGGACAAAATATAGTCTCCAACATTTTCAAATGAAAGGAAGAGAGCGAATTGCTCAGAACTGAGAAAAAGTCTGCACTTAACTTCTAGGTCTGTTTGTGGCAATATATATAATTTAGGATAGAGTACATACAGCGTCAACGGCACTTGGTGAATGTCAGTTTCTCGCCTATGATTTGATGATTCCATAAGCGTGAAATCGATAATCACCAAATGCCGTTGAATCTCTGTATACTCTATCCCAAATTATATATATATTATATGCACTATCAGCCATAGTGAGCATCAATTATCAATAGTTATAGCAAATCCCATTATATATATATATATATATATATAATATTTCTATTTTAGATCAATCCCTAACTTTAACTATGGCAGCGTAAAAAACAAAAAAAAAAAACAAATACACAAATTGATATTTTCGGGAAAAAAAAATTCATAAAAATAAGAAAAGACTAAAAACATACGTGTTGTCTGAAAAAAAAAAAAAAAAAAAAAAAAAAATCAGAGAATATCGTAATGTCTCGCCAAAAAAAAAAAAAAAAAAAAAAAATCAGAGAATATCGTAATGTCTCGCCCCCCACCCAAAAAAAAAAAAAAAAAAAATCAGAGAATATCGTAATGTCTCGCCAAAAAAAAAAAAAAAAAAAAAAAAAAAAAATCAGAGAATATCGTAATGTCTCGCCAAAAAAAAAAAAAAAAAAAAAAAAAAAAAAAAAAAAAAAAATCAAAGAATATCGTAATGTCTCGCCAAATAAAAAAACGAAAAAAAAAAAATCAGAAAATATCGTAATGTCTCGCCAAAAAAAAAAAAAAAAAAAAAAAAAAAAAAAAAAAAAAAATCAGAGAATATCGTAATGTCTTGCCAAAAAAAAAAAAAAAAAAACAGTGACAGAGGACTAAGTAAACGAAGAACGGTAGAGCAAATATAATAATAATAAAAGCTGATCATCCGGAAAGATGAAACCTTGGTAGATTTCGTCAGACCCATTATATATATATATATATATAGTCATCCACTGACAGATCTGTTTCGTCCTATAAGAACTCATCAGTGTGGCTAGACATATTAGCTTCCCGAAGCTGGGATCGAAACTCGGTTAACTCAAACGCCAAGCCAAGCCTCTAACCCTTCAGCCACGAGGAGCCATTAGCTGCGAAGTAAATTTTAAACGTTTATGAATCACAATTACTATTGTTTAGATACATCCGTTCAACGGCTACCGAGACCTCAATTCATACATGAAGAGACTTGCAATAAACGCTAATGGCAACACGATTACTTCATTCGCCAGAGAACTCAACCCTACGGGGGTAGGGGAGTATATATATATATATATATATATATATATATATATATATATATATATATATATATATATCTCAAAGATATTATATGAAATATAATCACAATGATTTGAATATTTGAAATAAAAGTATCAAGACAGTAACAACAACAAAAGTGCAATACAACAATATGATGAGAAATCAGCAAAATGTTGAAATCTCATCCTCCTAAAACTACAATTCACGCGCACAAACACACATAAAAATCATTCCGTGATTAACTGTGCAGGTGTGAGTAGTATACTAGCACTAAAATACTACTGACTACTTGTGCAAAAAGTGATCTGGAGGTTGTGTTGGTTTTGGTTATAATGGTGTTTTTTTTAATAATAAATGCGTGGACATAGTGAAAGGAAGCCAAAAACAAGACAAAAATGAAAGCAATTTATTAAAATAATTCATTATTTAACTTTATCTTTCTTAAGTCGAAAATGAAACTAACAAAACCATTTTATGAGATTTTAACATCATTTTGTCTTTCTAATGATAATATTATGACTTAACTTTTTGTTTTATTTTGGGAAGGATTATAATAGTTTTGTAAAAAGCTGATCTCGTTGATAAAAAATGGCGCTGTTCAAGCTTTTCACTTTGAACGTATTTGAATATGAAAAACAAAATTGCAACAAATTTTTGTGGAATTCCGAAATAAAGTTTTTTCCGAAAGTTTGATATTAAGATTAATGTTTTCACCCTAAATCAACATCTAAATTTTTTTTTCAATGTGAACAATTCCTCAAAAGAGATGATAAAAATCGTGCTATAAATTCTTTTTTTTTTTGTTTTAGATTAAACGAATTCGCCTTCATAAATAGACTCAGGAATATTTGAGAAATATCTCAGTAATCAAAGGGAATTTATGTTCATATATATATATATATATATATATATATATATATATATATATATATATATATATATATATATATATATATATATATATATATATATATATATATATATATATATATATATATATATATATATATATATATATATATATATATATATATATATATATATATATATATATATATATATATATATATATAATGTAGAGGTGCAAGTAGTGTAATGGTTATTGTCACAGGAATTGGACACGGCGACACGAGTTCAAATCCTGGACTGATTGCATTTCACTTAGCACTAATACCCTTGGGAAAGGTATGAATCCAATTATTCTCCCTCCAACTATGGGTAAATAGTATGGCAGACTGGGTTCTTCAGCCTTGGTGAGGCCACTAGTCTAGGAGAAGGAAAACTCTGAATTCAAACCTGTTAAACTTCGCTAAAAAATTGACCTCGTGTCATATCCTGCTCGAGCGGAGGGGTTGGGTAAATATAATATATATATAATGTAGAAATATGTGTAAAGTTGGATAAATCAAACACTTCACTCAGATTTAGAAGTGTGATATTTCGTTTAGGTTTTATTTCATCTTCACGAACTTCTTCAAGACTCTTGAAGAATTTCGTGAAGATGAAATAAAACCCGAACGAAATATCACACATCTAAATCTGAATGAAGTGTTTGATTTATTCAACTTTCCACATATTTCTATCATACAGTCAGATTCACTACAAATCTATCTTTTCAACACACACACACACACACACATATATATATATATATATATATATATATATATATATATACACATGTATGTATACAAACATCACTCAGTGTCTGTGACGATGTCGATAAAGTTTAAGAATTTTTAAAAGATATCTGAGAATTAAAAAAATTGTCAACTTTAAAAAATTTATAACTAAAACGTTTATTCGGACATATCATTTCAGCTAAATGTTTGATATTAATCATCTTTTATCAAGAGCTACGTAATTTGTTTCAGTAACATTTTAGCTCTATATTTAAGTGATATATAATAGAAACCTGATATTTATTTTAGGGTTTTAAAATGAGAAATGGCTGATGATTCGATTATTTTTCTGGTGCATTTATATAGTATCATTTGAGCTTTTCTAAAGATGAAGGAACGGTATTTATTTCGTGTGACAAAGAAGTTTATATTATCTCCTATTTTTTTTTTTTTGCTCTTTTATGTTTTTAAATTCCTTTACGTTTATATTTTTATTTTTTAGACATCGATTTGTTTCATGTACGTAATTTTTTTCTCTCATTGTACTCGGGATTATTCTTATTCCTGCATCTGATACATTTTATTCTACTTTATTTTTCATCTAAGTTTTTCACGATGATGTATGTAGTTTTGGCTACGTTTAAATGTGAGAAATTAAACAAAAAACAGTATCTTTTTCGGCGTTTCAAAATTCTTCGATAACGTTTGAAAATTCACTAATGATGAAGAGCCAAACGTTACACAGGAAATAAAACTATTGAAACATACACTTCTGGTTTTGAAATTCTATTTATTATCATTTGTGTGTGTGCGTGCGTGGTATCCCTGCGTAATTTAAAAATTCTAATTTCATGTGTATTTTCAAATGAATGGATAATCATAGAAATGTTTAAGCCGATACTGATATTGTACGTGCGAGTATGACACATGGCCTTTTTATTAGAGGAACCAGGCGCAGAACTGTAACCCACACACACTTGGCGGTTCCAAAAATGCCTTTAGCCCCGTCGGCATTCTCCTAGAAAGGGGTGCCTCAGGCGACAGGCGCTAAACAGCTCCTCTGGAGAGAGTTAAAGCTAGGAGGGAGGGCTCCCTGAGGTTCAAAGGCGAAAGCTGGGCCTTCTTGTTACCCATTCCAGGCAGCCTCAACTGATTGCCACCAAGCCAAAATACACCTGGCCTGACCTGCGTATCAGCGATCACGGCCGGCCCAAGTCCGTCTCAGCTCAGTGGACCAACTGACTCACTACGATTATTTATGTTTATACTGATAATTATAGATTGTTGTATTGTGGCTCATACCACGTGACTTCCAGTATAGCGGAGGTATAAAAGACGTCGTGTTTCTTAAGCACGGGGAGGGTTCTGCAAGATCTCGGTCAGTAGTAAGACCAACTTCGGACGTAACACCCACAGTGCAAGGCTTATAATGTTTGCTGGACTGTACCACTTCCTTTAATAAATAATTTACTATTTATTTCACTGTGTATCTCTTCCTTACCGCGATACAACGCCTACAGCGATGTAACACCTACAGCGCGAGACATGATATTTATTGGACTCTACCACTTCAGTTAATAAATAATTAACTCTTTATTTCACTGTGTATCTCTTCCTTACCGCGATACAACACCTAACAGAGTATATCTGGAAGAAGGTAAATGGACGAAAGATACATGCTTTGTGTTGTTAATGATATATTCATAATCTATTTATTTATTTTATTTCTGCCAACGCGTTTTGACTTTTGCCTTCATTCACCACAGAAATAAATTCAGAATGATCGGAGCCTGTGCTATAACAAATTTTGACACCATTATTCAAAATTATGCAATTATAAAATATCACCTTCTGTAACAACAGTAATGCTAAAAGATTTTGACATCCCTTTATAACCCTTGCCTTTTTCTGGATATTTAAAACTGTAAACCGTTTAAGATTTGTTCTCAAACAGTAAAACGATGTGGCCGTTTTTCAAAAAAGATTCCATCTCATAACGTATCCAATTTCGAATATATTTCCGTGTGTTGCTTGTCTTCGCAAAACCAAACATTAAGCCCTGATAAAGACTTTTTGAATTGAATAGAAAAAAGATTCTATTATGATCCTTCTATTTTTGTTTTTATACTTAAAATAATTTTTGATAGAATGCTTTTGTGCACTGGCAAATTTTAAATTCGAAACGCGATGGTAGAAATAAAATAAAATAAAATAGATAAATAAATAAATAAATATAACATCAATTAACTTTCGTCTATTTACCTTTTTCCACATATATACCAACTTATACACTTATAGTTTCTGAATAAAAAATTTTATTCACTTCTTTAATCTTAATAATTTTATTCACTTCTTTAATCTTAATAATCTAATTCACTTCTTTAATCTTAATAATCTAATTCACTTCTTTAATCTTAATAATTTTATTCAATTCCTTAATCTTAATAATCTTATTCAATTCCTTAATCTTAATAATTTTATTCACTTCCTTAATCTTAATAATCTTATTCAATTCCTTAATCCTAATAATCTTATTCAATTCCTTGATCTTAATAATTTTATTCACTTCCTTAATCTTAATAATCTTATTCAATTCCTTAATCCTAATAATCTTATTCAATTCCTTGATCTTAATAATTTTATTCACTTCCTTAATCTTAATAATCTTATTCAATTCCTTAATCCTAATAATCTTATTCAATTACTTGATCTTAATAATTTATTCACTTCCTTAATTTTAATAATCTTATTCAATTCCTCAATCCTAATAATCTTATTCAATTCCTTGATCTTAATAATTTTATTCACTTCCTTAATCTTAATAATCTTATTCAATTCCTTAATCCTAAAAATCTTATTCAATTACTTGATCTTAATAATTTATTCACTTCCTTAATTTTAATAATCTTATTCAATTCCTCAATCTTAATAATCTTATTCAATTCCTTGATCTTAATAATTTTATTCACTTCCTTAATCTTAATAATCTTATTCAATTCCTCAATCCTAATAATCTTATTCAATTCCTCAATCTTAATAATCTTATTCAAATCCTTGATCTTAATAATTTTATTCACTTCCTTAATCTTAATAATTTAAGTCTTAGAATATTGCAAATTACACGAAATTTGTCCATTGTCTTTTTGGTCAAAATATATATACAATTTATGAAAATTAATTGATTATATGTTTGCATAATTGATAAAAGCATTTGTGCTTGTTTAAAAGCATCGATAGTTATGCAGTACGCAATGTACCGATCTTGAAAACCATTGTCAGTAATGTGCTGTAATGGTTTTGGACACAAACCATGTGCATTTGTTTAATTGAGCAAATATAAATATGTAGATCAAGTGTGAACGCTAGAAAAAAAAAAAATATAATGATGTATGCATTTTTCTTTTCATATAACTGTTCAGATGTATTTAGATGTGTATAGATGTGTTTAGATATGTATAGATGCGTTGCGATGTTGTTAGATATGTAGAGATGTGTTTAGATGTATTTAGATGTGTATAAATTTGCTTAGATGTATTTACATGTGTATAGATGTGTTTAGATGTATTTACATGTTTATAGATGTGTTTAGATGTATTTAGATGTGTTTACATGTATTTAGATGTGTATAGATGTATTTAGATGTGTATAGATATGTTTAGATGTATCTAGATGTGTATAGATGGGTTTAGACGTTTTTAATGTGTATATATAAATTCACTTTGACAGGTAATTTTTTATTCTACTTTCCCTTTCTTTTACTAATGATCTTTGTATATTAAACAGAATAAGAATGAATAAATAAATAAATAAATAAATAAATGAAAATGCTTTTTAAGTTCGTATCTTCATCACCGTTATTTATATCATAGCGTAATAACAGCTGTGTTTAAAGTCAGGAAAATTGTTGACATTTGAATTTTATGAATGAATTAAATAACGTTTACTCTCTTGCTGCTGAGTTGGTTGATTGGCTAATACGGGATTCCTAATACAGGGCAAAGTAGATTGTGGGCCAATCAATGGTCCCCCGAAAGAAGTATCTTTAGACAAAAACATTAGTTCAGTTTCTCGAATGCTTAAAGTAGGAAAAAAAAAAAGAATGAATGCAATACACTTCTTTGAAGGCAATAATGGATTTTTTTTTCAAAATATACTTGAAAGCTGCAGAACATACCAACTGAAACATTGCATTGGAACAAAATCAACATTTATAATGGCTACTTTCGAAACTGATGCAATAAAGCAATAGGTGAAAAATGTACAATTTGAAAAGTGTGATAGGGACGAGTAACTTTACCAACTGATAATTGAGATATATTGTTGGTAACTTTTATTGTTGTATTCAAAATTTTATAGCTTTATTTTCTTGTTTTTTTTTTATATAAAACGTTTGAAATTCTCACACTAAACAAGTTGACAAACTTTCGATTAAACATCAATTGGCTGTCTTAAAAGGCATTACAAATGCTTCCCTTCACCTTTTCTTCATAAAACAGCATGCAAAACATTCTTTTCAGTGTTTCCCAACATCATATTTATGTTTTAGAAATCAAAATTAATTTGTTTAAAAAGGTACCAATCTGTTATGATAATTCACGCACGTGCGCACGCACAAACTCTCCCGGCAATAAAAAGCTGCAGGTGCTGCTCTTAGGTAGGAGGCAATATTCCAGCAGACAGCCTTGACAGTCGGACCGAATAGTCTCACTGGTAAACCTCTCATTTGTATATGTTGTACTGTTTTTTTTTTTTTGTTAATATATTTGTTTAACTCAATTCTTCTCTTGTGTCTTTATTTTAGGCCCTTAACAGGGCCACAACACTATTGTAGCTCAGTTGTGAGAAAGTGCTTCATGCCGATCAGTTCGTTTCTATTAGGCCTTATATTTTCGTAAGTGTCGAATGTTCACACAGAGATACGAGTAAAAGATATGTTGCTTTTCAAGGCTGTCATGCAAGTCTTCTCCTCAAAATGAAATGTCTGAACACAATTATCAATCAGCTATTTTATTTTTACTCTAATAATCATCAACATTATCATCATCATTAACTAGTATTAGAAATGGGTGGAGTTTGCATCTAAAATCATTATTCACTTAACGACGCTTTTTCGTACTTTCAGATGACATTTTGATTTGTTAATTAAAAACTGTAAGTCGGCCGAATGAAATTCTTCTTCACTCATTGTTCTACTAAGGATAATATTGTTTTGTTTGTTTGTTTCTTTCTTTGTTTAATGGCATATCGACCTTTGCAGGTTATTTAACGCCAAAGCTATTCTCCTAGAAGAACAGTAGGGGTACTATTTAACCCATAGCTGGGATGATAAGGGGGTTCATACCTTTCCCAAGGGTATTTGTCCGAAAGTGAACGTAATAGCGCGACTGGAGTACGGACTCGCATACTACGATTCCGCAGTCCATCGCTTTAACCATTACACCATGAGGATACCCCCGGATAATATTGAAGAAAGAACGATCCAAGCAGGAATTTTCTGTCTCGGGTTCAGTTAATGATCATTATACACCAGAATGTATGGGGCAGGTTTCCTCGTGGTGTAATGGTTAAAGCGATGGACTGCAGAATCGTAGTATGCGAGTTCGAACTCCTGTCACGATATTACGTTCACTTTCGGGCAAATACCCTTGGGAAAGGTATGAACCCCCTTATCCTCCCAGCTACAGGTTAGATAGTATCACTACTGTTCTTATAGGAGAATGGCTTTGGCATTAAATAACCTGCAAAGGTTGATATGCCATTAAACAAAGAAACCAAACCAGAATTTATTTTTTAAAATAAATGCTAAATATACTAATATTTGTATCTTTGATGTCACTAACATGTTTTGACCGATTAGCATTTCCGTCCTTGTAATGTGTAAATTGAAAAGAAAAATAAACGTCTTGGCGGAAACCAGAATGGTAGAAAAAAATGATCATATAACAACCAAAGCAATCTATTTTGACCGTGCTATGTACTCCAATTATCCGGATGGTTTTAAATAATACCCGTCAGAGTTTTCACAAATCATGCTAAGCAAGGAAAAATACAAAATCTTGAAATCTGTACTCGTCTGACTTAGCCATGTGGTCTACAAGCCAATGTTTACTGTCTTCTTCAGACTCTAGAGGGAGTGTCCTCGTGGTGTAATCGTTAAATTGCTGGGTTGTGCAATCGTGGTAAGCGAATTCGAACTCCTGTCGCGCAATTACGTTCACTTTCGGACAAACACCCTTGAGGAAAGGTATGAACCTCTTATCCTCTCAGCTATGGGTTAGATTGTACCACTACTGCTCTTCCATGAGGATGGATTTGGCATTTAATAACCTAAGAAGGTTGATATGCCATTAAACAACAAAACAAACAAACAAACAGACTATACACTCTTAGACAATAAAACTCATTAATTTTCTAGACCCCATTTCATAAGGGTCATCATCATGTCGTGCCGCTAGCACGGATATCCCTGACCCTCTCTCGCCACTTCTCCCAATCGTTCATCGCCTCAGGCAGGTCTTCAGAGCTACATCCCGAATCCTCACATAGCTGCTGTATGTATGTTCGAGCTGGTCGTCCTGCTTTTGCCCGGCCATATGTGGGGTCCATAGGAGTACATCACTTATGAACTCGTCCCTGCTTCCCCAGCAGTGTCCTGCATGTCTGGTTCGTCTAACTTGGATAGTTTTCGTGATGGGAGGCAGGTGGCCGTATAGTTGGTGCTTTGTGGGGTGTTGCCGCCAGGACTTGTTCAATATTCATAAGGGTAAGATATCCTTTTCTTCATAAGGGTAAGATATCCTTTTTTTCTATTTAGATGTATTCTTTCATATTAGATATTTTCCATTTCACTTTTGGCTATAGATTTCTTATATTCCTTGAGTTTGTTAGGAAGTTTTGCAA